>CAAKMY010066947.1:21825-47783 GCA_901111285.1 Corrigiola litoralis
AATACCATACTCTCATCAATGCCAAGTAAACCCACATTGGTCTCAACTAACCATATTCATTTCATTTTTGGTCTACCTCTACCTCTCTTAACTTGCACATTCCTCCACTCCTCTCTTCTCATGAGTGCATCAACTGGCCGTTGAGATGTGCTTGCTGGTTAGTAGTTGAGATAAGTACCTCCATTGAGATTGAACAGCTAACTAGGTTGGTTGGGTGTCTAATCTGCCTGAAAAGATGATATTTAGTTTCGAGTATTACGCTTTATCCTACAGAATGTCGTTTCCAAATCAATGGTAATAGAGGAAGAAAATAAGTACACTAATGTTTGTATCGAGAAACTATATTTATAAAACTAAAGCAACCCAATTCGGTGTTTACTACCGGTAAAGCTTGGCGCTTAGCATTCAATGGCGTGTGAACTAGTTATACAACAGGACCGCAACCCTATGTGGGTCTTGGAGGTTTCAATGTATGTAGCCTTACCTACCTCTATTGCGTCTAGACTAATAGGGAGGCTGGATAAAATCCATACAATATATTCTTACCTTTATTTCAGTTGGAGATCTTGATGGTTTAAGTCTTAGCTCAATGCTCCCTGGGAGAGTCGGAAGCTTTAACATGATTTGTTAAGTGAATGGGTAAAGCGGAAATAGATACTGTTTGGTCTTCCAGCTATTAAATCTTATAAATCTTAAAAGTCTGCTACCGCATTGCGTTACAATTTGAGCCTTTTTGGCGTAAGGGGATAGGATTATGTGTACTTCTTGTAAAGACTTGTTTGTTGAATTGATCATGCAATTTTGATGGAGCCAAATATTTACTGTGCTTTGGACCCTCTCACCCCGCTTCGGTGGCTAGAGTAATTATGTTGTTGTTGATTGGTGATTTAGATACTTTATTCCAGGAATAGGATTGTATGATGATATGAATGAAGGACTAAATAAGGATCAATGTCCTAAATTTAATCTAGTTAGGATTTGGAGAATCCGAAAACTGGTATGAGGGCCATGGTCTATAGGAAGGTGAGAAGGTCTCCTATTGGTGTTGATTTTGGTTCTCCTTTAGGCTCTTGTGAAAGGACTTGGTGTTCTCAAGCTCAACCTTTCTCTCCTCCTCCATCTAATTTTGTCCTACTTTAAGAAACATAAAGTGGGGTAACATTTTGTCATGTCGAAGTTAACAAAAATCCTGTATCCAAGATAATGCCTTTGTGTAATTTGTGAATTGCATGCAATTTTTTATGAGTAAGAGTAACATGTATTTGGAAAGAAAACGTTTATGCAAACTAAATGTTTACATCTCTCTCAAAAATTTGGTGTTCTTTCTAGGCCTGGTAAAAATTAGAAGCTAGACATATCTGGTACTCTCTTGTAGCTAGCCTACAACAAACAACTTGAATCCTTTCAGTGTAGAAACTTCAGAACTTTTGATTTTTTGAGAATGGAGGGAATTTTTTATTTGGTCTCATGAACCAGGAAACCTTTTTTCTCTTTCAGATCATTAGAGTTACAAAACTGATAACTTCACTAGAAGACTTCAAACACTAAATGCAAGTATCTGGTGCTTTTTAATCTTTATTTGCAGCAATTACTCGTAGCTTGATTTATGTTGTTATGCTGATGAGCTTTTGTAAGAGATTTGCTCGACAGAACAATAAGCTTTCGCTTCCCTCCATATGATATTCTTTTGTATTATTATCAAATACTAGATGCTCTCGGGCTTTAAAAAGGGACGGAGTTGAAGAAAGGAGTTGGATATACGGTATACCTATTGAGGTTGTACTCTATGCATAGTTACATAATATATAGATAACATTTTTAAAGTAGCATACATACTTTTTATTAATGCATCTTAATACCACACCATATTGCATATAATATCTAAAGGAACTGTGGGATTACTTTTCATGAATGAAATAATTTAGGTAGGTACTTAGAGGCGTGCCAATAGTGTTTCTAGTGTTTGACTCACGTTAGAGGTAATTGTTAGTCTCTTACGTTGTGCCTTATGGTGCCAGAAGGCGCACTTTATCATACACTTTCACTAAAGCAAATAACGGTTAATTTTGTGAGCTCTTGCGTTCAATAAATCTTATGGTGCCACTAGTTGTTAGACTTATCTAGCGACTACAAGAGTTATCAAGTTGTATAGGAGTCACTTATTTTCTTAGTGGAGGAAATGTTACTCAATAGTCTTTCTTGATATCCTGAGTTGATGTTTCCATGGATGTTAAACTTATGTTTATTGTTCGCTTGTATTTTCCTGTGTTATGATTTCTAACCTGGAAATTTGCTGACCTTGAAATACTTTTTCTGCAGTTGCTCGAGTGGTCGTTTGACTGGAAGTATATGGTTAGAGGCTTGGTTCTTGATAAAAAGAGAGGCAATATTTTGAAGGTAGTCTTATTAGAGTTGACTTACTTGGTATTGTTTGTTGAAGATGGTATTGTATGTCGATCTGGCTCTTAACTTGACAACAATGCAGATGGATCGCCATAAATACGTGAAAGTGGCATACCATGGGTTTACAGAGATGTCAAAAGAAGAAAAAGTTGATACTTATGGGAATACTCTGACAAGAGATTCTTTTGACGAGCCTGATTATGCCCTCATTGACACCCTCTTTTCTTTGGCGGAGGCTTACCTATTTGCACAGCTTGTTGACTTTAAGGACAAAAATCCCGGCAGAGTTCCAGCAGGAGCAGAGTAAGTAAAGTAATTCACCTCCTTCATTAGGGGGTAGAATATACAAATTTGGATCCTGGCAAACAGCAGTATTTATTTTCTAGTAACATATCCATCAGCTATTCATTTGTCCGAATTCTGGAAATTATGGTTGTGCAGTTATGCTCGTATGTATAAGGATGTCAGAGCTGCTGTGGATTTGTGCCATCGTGATGGGACTTTAAAGCAGATGGTTGCCAAGGATCCTCAGAGGTATTGTTGTTGACTACTTGTTAATCAACTGATTATAGATCTTTTGCTTCGTATCTCTTCCATCTTTTGGTACATATTTCCCCCTCATCTGCTATTATCATCTTCTCACCCCTCTCTATGGCTCCTTAAAATCATTTACACCAAGTATGGTGATCAGTGGCGGATCCATTCTTAAGGATCCAAGAGCACCCGCTTGGCCAAATAAAATGGTTTTTTTGTGTATATTTTTGTAAACTATTATTGTAAATAAAGTACCGATGAATAATAATATGTTTGGATCCCACTTAGAAATACTTGCTTAGCAGGCTAGTCATTGGACCAACATAAGGCAAGACCGCTGTGGTGCAGCTTCACATATGTAATGATATTATTTCCTTGAGTTTATCCTATATCGATGTAGAACAGGAAAGACTGATTGTATTTCACTTTCTTAAGCTTCACGAAAATCTTATTGTGCCGGCCATCTATTTTTTAAACGTGATGCAAGGACTAATGGCTAAGGACAAATTGGTCACACAGTATTATTGGTGACAAATATATCTAGGGTGTTTCCGTATCTGATTGAAGCTGGCAGTGTTTGTCAGTTTGTAAATACTTGCTGTTTTGAGTGTGGCTTTTTGTCATTTCAAAATCTCTAAGAGAAGAAAAATCAAATTTATGAGGGGCTGCATTCATATACTTGATACAGAATATGGAAGCTTCGCATTTTGCCCATGCCTCAGATAATGATAGTACAGTAATTTTGTATCGCTTTAGAAGCTGGAGTTCAAATATCCACCAATTTCCTGTCAAATGTGTAATGTATCATGTTTGACTCCCTAATTCAGTTATTCTGAGTTATCTGCTTCGGCTACTTGTTATCAGGTATATTAATGATGATACCTCGATTGTGCCGATGCTAGAAATGCTTAGAGACTCTGGCCGTACGACGTTCTTGGTGACAAATAGGTACAGTCTAATTTTTATAGATTCCTTATGCCAGGAGTCCATTCCCCCCCCCCCCCCCCCCCGGTAACCTTTGGAATGTTTTATCAAGCATCTTATACTGCCTAATTTTCCTCATTGTGGGACTATACTGCCTTCTTGTAGTTTATGGGACTATACAAATGTTGTGATGAATTTTCTCTGTCGGGAAAGAGCTGGAAATGGCAGCACCCATCTCACTTTTGATTGGCTCAAGTACTTTGATGTTGTCATTACTGGCAGGTGAGATGTATTCTTTCCCCCTAGTGGCTAGTAAAATGTGTATATGTCTTCGTTTGTCATGTGTTATAGTTTGATCAATGATGTGCCTTTCCAGTTTGTTATTTAAACTAAGTGGACTATTGAAGAAAAATACTACCAACAGGGTTTGGTGGTTAGTACTTTGGTAGTAATATATGGATGTTTGGTTATCCTCCTTGGAAAAAGAATCATAGCCTAGAAATGCTTGTTTTAAATGGTTGAAATACCGTAATTTGAAAATAAAATCCGAGGCCAATAATTAAAATCTACAGGTTATTTGCATTAGATACACGAGAGCAAAATCAACATACTAGTTCATTGTAAGAGAACTAGGTGGTCTGGGTGGGGTAACATGATATTTTTTAGCTCCTTTTTATCAGATAACTATTGTGTTCCTTGAAACAAAATGAATCTCCTAAAGAATTAATTGAAAAAGGTTTTTAAGCTCGAAAATGATTGCCGTAAACTTTGCTGAACTCTAGTGACATTTTTCGATATCAAAGCTATGCTTGTCCTTATGTAGCTGAAACTTCTTGGAATCATCTTCAAAATGTTATAATATGAGCCCAAATACGATTAAAAGTTTGAGAATTGTAAGTTCGAGCCTACCTTTCTGCTCGTACATCTATTTTGCCTTGAAAAAACTAGACTACCTTACAGTCTAAATGACATATTATGGGTATTTGCACGATATTAAGTTAAAATGCTACAAATAAAACATATTACAAAAATTGTTTCACTTGTCCATTCAATATTGGATCAATGTCGGCATTTTTTTGTCCTACATCGGTATAACCCCTCTCTTAGTTTATAAATACTCATTGCTTCCTTGGAAGAAAAATGAACAACTCATAATTCCTTGAGTTACAATGAACATTTTTTTTTTCTTTTGAAAGGAGTTACAATGAACTTAAATATGAGTTAAAAGAAACTTTTTCCTTAACTGGAATCATATATAGCTCAAAGTTCAAATTTTCTTTTAAAGTAAGGGAGGTGTGCTTATATACTAGAAATTGGGGTATTTTGGTGGAAAAAATCCATGTGTGTAAACACAAAACAGATGTCACCGAAATTGGTAATTTCTGACAAGTGAATACAATTTTGTTTACCAGTCTTGGTTTTATGATAACTTTTGATTCGGATATCCTCTGCACTCTTATAAGTTATAATACGTATATGGTTTCAACGGTGAGAAAGTCTGATGTTCATTATTGGGCATCTGGTTTTGCTATGTTTGTGGAAATTATGGTTAGTGCAGTAGGTTTTAGTGGTGGTTAATGCTTTTTGCAGATGAGACTTTTTAAAGTTTTTATTTAATTGATAAAAGAAAGCAGTCTTTAAAGCACATTTTGTGTTTGAATATTTAATATAATCTTGTAACTGTATCGGTCTTTTAACGTAAACATTTGGCTATTTTGGGGAATTTATGTTACTTGCAGTGACAATAAAGTAGTCTTACGAGTCCTACTTTTCTGACAAGACCTCCATGTTTGTATGAGGATATGTAACTCTGACTTTTCAGTTTCCTTAAAGTACCTCTTTATTTTCCCCCAAATACCCTCATTAAGTTAAAAAAAGGGACAATATATTGAAAATAGCTGAGTCAGGTACCTCAACAAGCATCTGTGGTGGATACTCGTGGGTGATACCGAGTGACATAGGTTAATACCTAAACAAAATAATGGGAGAGAACCACACATAATAAGTAATGGTATGAACACATGCATTTAATTGATCAATTACTGAAAGTTTCAAAAGATCAATTCAAAAGGTCCAAGACTTATAAAACTAAAAAACCTTTCACGCATAATGTATGCTCTACTCCCATATGTAGCTTTTATCATTTTTCTTGTATCTTTTCACTTTTTCATGTGTCATTTTTTCTAAAAAAATATGTACTTTATAAATTTAAAAAAGGATATGTTATTTTATAATTGATACAGAAAAAATACTAAATGGTATTGTAAAAAACACATGCTCTGGAGTGACCCCAATGCTTAACCCAACCACAAAAAAGGCCTAATACTCTGTCCCGAAACTTGCTTCAATTTTCTTAATCTTCCCCAAAATATGTCGATCTATTAGGGCGCCCCCTCCACTGTCACGAGTATGGATCAATATGCTTAAGCAAGCTGGGAGATTATGAGGTGAAGAAGTGAAGGAGAAATATGCGCAGGAGAGAGATGAAAGAGAAAGGTGAGAATGCAGAAGGGGGGATCAGAGAGCCTGTGTTCTGCTTTTAGGTGGGTGGAGGTCGTGTTTTGTTGTTAGAGGAGGGAGGGAGTTTTGTTTCCAGAGGTGTGAGGAGGGTTTCAAAATAATGGATTGGGTCACTGTAAGAAACGGAGTGAAAATTGAAATAAGTCCAACCAAACAGTTAAACGGAGTCTGATATTTGATTCTGTTTCTAACCAAACATGCTCTAAGAGAGATTTAGTAGATGGCTATGCCTATGGCTAGTCACTTACAACTTACGACAAGTTGAACAGTCTAAGGAGCAAATTTATAATGTTATCAGGATCACATGTCAGAATCCCCGAATATCTTCACTAGAATAAATTTAAAGCTATTTACTAAAAAGCCCATTCGCAAACCTTTGTGTATATCATTTCGTTTGCAAGTTTGGCAACTATACATTATCTTAATGAAGCTGCTCTTTATAAATTGCTTTCTGCTCGCATTTGGAGAAGCACTATGCCACTGTTTATATTCCTATGCGGTACAGTCGCCCATAGGTCAATTAATCATATCTGGAAAAATTATTAGGACTCGTTTAGCCAGGTTTTAACTGTTACCAGTCATCAGCTAATCTGTATGATATGGTCACCTCATGAGGGTTGGTTCCAAATACATTGATGGGTCTTCCTGTGTTGGAAACCTGATCGTGCAGGATGTGAGAAAGCCTTGCTTGTGTGATTGAACCATTGGGGGTTTTCTGAGTTCTTGTATGGGCAATCGTCTTTAGGCTTAATGGCAAGAGGTAGAAACTTACACTTCGCTGTATAGTTTGATTTCACTATGTAGCAGCATAGCTGTTGTTCTGGTAAGAGCTGTATTTAAGGTGAGTTTACAAATGCCGTTGGTTGGATAAGTTCTCCTAGCATGAGATTTTGGAGGGATGATGGAACTTCTCGTTTCATTTATCAGATGTTGTTGCATATGTTTTGACTTTAAAGAAGGTGATTTATAATTTTGGAGAACATTACTCAGCACCTTAATTTGCTAAGCCCAGTTAAAGTAGAAAATCTCCTCATTTTACGCTCACAATTTGAAGGATGACAAAAGCTACTTAGCATCTTAGTATCTTTGTTTTGTTCTCGTATTTACTTAATTCAATCATATTCCTCATCTTAAACATATGCTTCATATTTTTCTAGAATTGAATGCCAGACTTTATTGTTGGTAAGCTGCCCCCTAAAAATGTTAGAAGAAACAAAAATTAGTTGTATTTTTTTTTATTGGAGTAGAATCAGCATGTATGATTTTAAATTTTCTCCGTTCTAATACTTGTTGTCACTTCTTTTACTGCAATGACAATATAAAAAGTGCGAAACCGGGATTTTTCCATGAAGACAATCGTGCCAACCTTTTTGAGGTTGTGCCTGATTCTGGGATGCTTATGAATACAGACAATGGTACACCGATGGCTCAAGTAAGTGCAGCAATTTTCTATCTGGAGCTATCTTTGGGTCTTCTTAGCAAGTCATATGTGGTAACTGCTGTCATCTGACATTCTGACATAATGCAGGTTGGAAGTACTGTCGTACATATACCATCAGAAGGACTAAACAATGCTTGCCGAGTTTTCCAGGTATACTGGCTGTTTTCTTATGCTGATGTCTCAAATAGAAGGTTGTGTGTTTATGTTGTAATGTTGTAAAGCATGACTGGCTGGCACTTTCTGCATTAGATTGGCCGAGAATTCTTTGTTCTTTTTTGTTGCTTAATAATATTTTTCTTATCTAAAAAAAAGGATTTTTTTTGTTCCTTTTTGATCTACCGTGTAACATTTATCTATAAACTGTTTTTGGCATGTGGTTGCTATACTGATAAACCTCTATTCCAATTTCAGGGTGGCAGTGTTGGCCATCTCCATAAGCTGCTCAATATTGAGTCGAGCGCACAGGTGAAGTTGTCCCCTTCGTCATAGTTCATCTTTTAGATTTAAAATCCCTAAAAGGTCCTATGTTCTATGTTCACTATATGCCATTTTACTGAATTGTGGAAGCATGTTATACTATTTCTAGCAAAAATTGCGTCATTTGTTTTGACTCAGTATAGTCATGTAGTTCACTGGTTGTTGATTGTTTCAACAGAATATGTGCTTAATTCTTATAGGTTTTTTTATATTTTTAGTAGGTTCTTTATGTTGGTGACCACATCTATGGTGACATATTGCGGAGCAAAAAAGTTCTTGGTATGCCTTTTTATCCACTTTTATGTTCACGCCCCACCCCCCTTACCCACTTGGGCGGGAGCCTGTTCTTAGGAACTAGGGTGATGATAATGTTGTTGTGATATTGCCATAATGCCTCTTCGGCTGTCTGCATCTTATTTCCCAGTCCCCCAGGTTCCGGAAAAGAGAAATTAAGTGCATTTGTGTATCTCTCTGTGTTTCTGTGTATATGCCTGTGTTAGAATTAGTATTGGAGAAATAATAAGGACAAAAGGTACAGCATATACACTGAGCCACATTTTCGCATGTGTTCTTTTTTTATTTATTTTTTTGAAGTTATGAGCTGTCGATCTCCAAATTTGTTGTCAAATCCTATTTTCTATTACTGGTATTTTCCCAACATGTTTATGTTTTTCTGCTTTTGGGGTCCTAGAGAATATTACTTTTCTAAAAGAGTTATAATTAGTCAACAATTTTATTTGAGAGAAGTGGCAGATATTTTGGTATAAGCTAGTGACTTGAAAGTATCAGGCTAAATAATTATGTTAGTCCTTGAAGTATTAATGACCAAGACTATGTCTACATTGCGCTATATGAATGCTCCGTGTGGAGCGCTGGTTTTTTTGATAAACAATTGATACTGGATTGACTATTTAATTATTATGGACGCTTGTTTGTCAAAAGATAAAGACTCGGATCAAGCATGATATGGAGTATAAATATATTGTGCTGTTTATTCTTGGGTTTTCCTTCTTACTGTGGTGTTACTTCAACAGGTTGGAGAACAATGCTTGTTGTTCCAGAACTTGAGCGGGAAGTTGATCTCCTCTTGGAATTGAGGGGCACTCGTAAGGTACAATTTTATAGTTTTATCGGGCAGCAGTCTTAGACGACTTCACAACTAAGAGCTCCGCATAATATAGAGAGTTCTTTGCCATTTCCAGAATGTGGTCGCATTTTGTACGTGTGAACTACTTGTTGGTTTGTGAAGCTGACTTGATATCTTATCAGCTTTCATTAAAAGATAATTGATGTGACTATCATATTGATGGTGACCAACAAAACAGAACTAGTGGGATAGACTTGGATAACTACTGAATTTATGTGACATAATTTGACTTTTTTATTATATAAAGGGAAAGCCCTAGCAAGTTTAAAATTCCATATGCTTATCCTGTGTTCTACAATATAAACATAGTGTGAGCCAACAACTGTTAAACATTAAGAAAAAGTATCCAAAACACCCACATGCCTCATATATAAGGGGCATTAACTATTCGGTTATACAAAATACTGGAATGCCTTTGAAAGCTCATGTGTCTCTTCTTTCCTTTGTGGATAATTTTTTTTTTTTTTTTGTGATAGCTCAAGGGCTTGAGGTTCTTTTTGTTCTAGCTCTTCTGCTAAAATGGGCTTTTGCTCCTCTTTTCTATAGAGGTTATTGTTCTTCTCTTGTATATGCGTGTCATCCCCTTGGTCTCTGTTTTATCAACTCCTATATTACCTATCAAAAATATTAAAAAATTTCCGTGATTAGTGTTGTCTTTTCAACATTTACTTGAAATTTGTACAATTCATGGTTTAATTGCCTCACCTCTCTTCCTTTAATTTCCTCTATTCTCTGTGACTAACAGCAACTTCAAGAATTAAGGTCTGAGCGAGATCGCATAGAGGACAAACTTCATCATTTAAAGTGGTCACTGAAGTAAGTACTTACTCTGCATCATTTTGGAGAACTTTTTTCCTCTTTGAAGCTCTAGATCATCTGTTTTTAACTTTTGATGTAAATTTCCTGGTTGCTTGTGTCAAAATGTGCAAGCTCCTTTTAAAAAAAATGAAAAACTATTCATGACTACTTAAATCCTCAAAATGACCTTGCGGAATAGGCCAAATACTATCACCTTTAAACCTACTTCAGATTGTTTTCTAATTCTTGTATTAAGGATATCTAAATTTCTAGAGCCTGCTCTATGAATGTAAGAGGGAGACCCCACCCACTACAGGAACTATTTCTTGCACCGTCAGACTGTTTAAATAAGAATTTATGTATATTCTAACAGTTGATGTAACTTACAATCATTCAGGTTTGAGGGACTCACGAGTGACCAGAAGGAACACCTATCTCCTGAGGTTGATAAATTGGAGGTAGGTTGAAAGAATGTTTTTTTGACAATTTATTTCTGCCCTTTCTTATTGCTCATCATCATCTAAGTTAGTCTTGAAGGGAGCACAGCATAACAGGTGCTGGTCCAAACTAAAGTATTTGGAATAATTTGTATATGAAGTTAATAATTATAGATGTCGATGACTCATCTAAGTTAGTCTTGAAGGGAGCACAGCATAACAGGTGCTGGTCCAAACTAAAGTATTTGGAATAATAATATATGAAGTTAATAATTCAGCTAACCTCAATCTGAGCTAAACTAGGTAAGGCTAGAGCTAGGCCGGACTTGAAGCTTGACTAGAGCTTCTATAATATGACTCAAGCTCTGTGAAACCTAAATAGTACTGTTATATTACTTTGCTTTACTATTGTCTGTAAAGGTTGGGCTCTCTCTTTGTTAAAGAAGTCTTGTTGCTCAGCAACAAGCAAGTTCTTGTTTTGTTGTCATTCTTCAAATTTTAAGACTAGCGCTTTAATCCATGCTTGTGGAACTGGGATATCAAAGTCCCAAGTCAAATACATGCTCCCTTCAGTTCCACATTAAGAATCCCAACTCTAATGTTGGCTCTTTGTCCCTCCTCTTTTTGTCTGAAACTGAATTCTAGTTAGTCTCTTTCATGGTATCAGTGCACATTTTGCATTTGTAAGTTGTGTTCCTTTTCTTATTTAGTGAAAAGATTATTTGGGCTCATACTTTGAGAGTGAGAGTCTAGACCTTTTATTTTGGAATAGTAAAATTTAGTCTATTAGTTAATCAGCTTGCGAAATCAAGTTAGTGTCAGCTGCACTGGTTTGAACTGTGACAATGTTGATCTCGGTAGCTGAGTAGCTCCTACTCTGCTTCTTATTAGTCATTATCAACCTTGGAGTTGTTAATGTGTAGTATATATCAGTCATGAACATGTTGTTCTTACTTCATAATTTAGTGATGTGATCTGATGTTATCTGTTCAGGTATGCGTTCATGTTATGTTGTGAATCATTTATGCTGACTATTGAGTACTCTTAATTTTAATAGAAGAGTGTGCCCTCTTATTTAATTCCTTTGATAAAGCAATTTAGCGTCAGCGATTTGTGACCATCGTTTTATCTGTTTTGCTTGACAGTCTCAAAGGGAGAAGGTACGACTTGGTCATCAGCAGACCCTTTGTCAATGCCACCAAAAGGTGAGACAGCCTGATGTTCTGTTTCCACTTGTTATCTAGAACGTTTCAGGTCAATTCATATTTCTGTTGTAAAATTTTTGAATTGGCTACTTAGTACTAACTCTGTCATGCAAGATGCTCGAAGACTGCTTTTATTTATGCATTGTTTCAGCTTAGAGATGCCTCTTCTGATGATAATTTCCTTGGTTGATAATAATGCAGCCAGCTGATGCCTACCATATCTTACCTTATTTACCTTTTTGACATTATTCCTGTCTCTTTCAGTTCCACAAGGTCTGGGGCCAACTTATGAAGACTGGATATCAGAATTCTCGATTTGCGCATCAGGTACTTGGACTGGACTGAACCAGTCACTATTTCTACAAAACTAATGTGGACATGGTAGCTCTAGTGATAGCTTTGTATGAATACTTTTTTTAATTGCCTTTGAGCTTAAAATCTGTAGCATGAACCGTTCTTTTAGTGTATGTAGTTTTACAGTCCACCATAGGCTCCTGATGCCTAAGTTAAACCCTCTTTTGTTTGAAAATATTTCTAAAAGTGGATAGTACGTAAGGAACAACAGTGGACTTGGGTGGCACTGGATTACCACCAATATTCTCTAATTAGGACCTAATCCTCACCGAATTAGTCACACACCGAACAATTTACAAAAACCTAGAGGGATATAATATCTATTTTAGATACAGATTTGACGATTTAACATGTTGATTTGGTTGGTCCATCAAAGAAGCCTCGCCTGGCTTATTATTGGCGATGCCATGTGGCCATGTGCCAGCTATTGGCAATGCCATTACTGCTGTGGATATTCTTGACCAAGATAAGTTCTGGTGAGGTGAAGAGAGTCTTCTCCCTTATTCAACAAACTCTTCCTTTTTTGCCTGTAGGAACAGAACCCTCTGTTTGGAGACCATCATTTAAATATCATTTGGTCCATCTGAACAGTCTCACTTAGCTTATGATCTTCTTACCCATCTATTTACAGTGGCATGGTTGCTGTAGATTGGACGAAGATAGGTTCAGCTGAAGTGAACTGAAGCTTTCCCTTATACATTAGATTTCATATATACCCCTGACCTCTAGGGATGTAGTTGTCATGTTACTTCTTTAATATTTGGCATAGATCTTTTTTAAACCTATTTCATGGATATTTGTCCACAGTCTTGTGGATTTCTGCTTCTTGATTTGCTGGATGTGCTTCATTCAAATAGGTGATGCTTCATTCAAATAGGTGCTGATTTTGCTTCTGATAAACATTGATTAGTTTCTGTTTGTGCAATCTTCACTTTATGTGTCCAATAAGATGGAACATAATTAAGGAACTCCAGAGCAAATACGCATTCAGCTATATAATTACTTTCATTAAATCTCTCTGAGACTCAACCACTTTTGGGATCTTTGGATCCCCATCTTCAAGTACAGTAGGTTTTAATGCTATGAAGATCTTAATATTGATGGTATTTGTGCAGGTTGAGAGATTTGCTTGCCTTTACACAAGTCAAGTGACCAACTTGAGCTTATATTCTCCTGATAAATATTATAGACCAAGTGAAGATTTCATGCCACATGAGTTTGACATCCTTACCCTGTGAAGCACATTCTATCTGCAAGGAATATAAATTGAACCTCAACCTGTACAATTTGTTGGTTCATCAGTATCGCCATGACATTGATGTTTAATCAATGCTTACCCGCTTGGTAAATCAGGTGATTTTTAAGATTATTCAACTGTATATGTTGCTGCCCCACACTGGTATCAAAATGCATGATAGGTAGGAAAATTGGGCATCAAGCCAAACAGTTTATGTTGAAAGGAAGTAGCAAATCTACGTTGTAATATAAATGTCCCCTTACATTAGAGTGCAGCAGTTTGCTGTCAATGATCAGTTTGTAGCCCAGTACCTAACTGCATCTTGTTGTATGATTAAAATAATAATGCTGCTCGAAATTTTGAATGTTTTTTATTTGCTTAATGACTCTTCTGCTGGACGGTTGGTCTATATTTTTGTAGCCGTAAAGTTTCTCTGGCTTGATTGTCAAGCGACTGCGTCGCATTCTAATTCCGGTACTGAATCTGTTCATATGTCGAATCCGACTATTGACCCGATTATTAAAGTTAGCAATTTAGGGTGCCTACAGGGGAGTTTCGTGTGCATCTGTTATATGCCGATGAATTAGATGCGACTTTCGCAATTCATTAATCTGTAGAAACTTAGTTGATATGAGCTACTGGAAGTAAAAGTTTTGGTGCAGCATAGTTGAAGACTTGTAAGTTGTAATAGATGTTGCAAACCCATTTGATCCATAATTTCTCGAAATAAGTAATTTTTACCGATTCATTTATATAGAGTGAAATCGGGGGTTCCAACTCATATCTCCACATTATTATGTGAGCTCCAAATTGAGGCTTGTACACACTAAATGTTTTAACACCATTATTGATCCCGTATCTTGGAAGGCTGATATGTTACTCCAAACATGAAAGAAATTTGCTCTTCTACACCCACACAAGTTGAGCGTGTTATCACAGACTCATTCGTAAGATACCTTGTCGCCGCCGGGAGCCTTCTTCGGCACCTGCTAAGCTAACTTGTCCACGTTAAATACATCGCAATATGCTACTTTTAAGAATCGGGATTTGGGTTTGACATAGTAGTGTTATTTTCACTTTTAAAGGCGAAGTGGGGATCTGATTCTGGTCTGCAACTTTTTGCACTTCTTTCAAAACCAAAATAAGAAAGAATGTCAATTGTATGAAGGACTTACGTTGCACTCATCTTTCTAGGTCTCTTTGAAAGCAAAGCTCCTGGGTATCTCTCAGAAGTTGCGAAGCTCAAATAGTTCTAATCATTGTTAGTTCAAACGTGTATTAAACGCAAATAAAACCTTTTTTCAAAACAAACGTGTAAAATCGATTGGCTGCATATAGAAAAGAAAAGGCTTTGTCTTTTCGTATAATACACAAAAGTTATGAGTATATCTTAACTTTTCTATTCTCTTATTGATTATTCTTGCAAAAAGCACATTGTCGTTTTCTTCTCTTTTCTACCTCATTGGTCTTTCTCTTTATCATAGTTAAACATCTCAAATAGGTGACAAAGTTATGTGAAAGTTTGATCTCATTTGAAGTTCTTTCAACCTCTTGTTGCGATGTTTATGTATGATTTTTGGTACGAAATTTTTATCGAAATTTTCAAAATGAAACCAAATTTAACATGTACATATTTTCGAATAATTTATGAACATGAAATTTCCTAAAATAAAACCAAATTAAACACATACTCAATTCAACTTTCATACCGTTTTTGACTAATTATGGTTCTAATACGAAAGATCAATATACTAGAACATGAAATTCCAAAGGTATCAATTTGATTACATCTTTCGAAGCGTAAGGAGAAAAGAGCAACTAACATAAAGGATAAGCAGTACTACGTACTATATAAAGACATATTTCATAATGCATATTAGCAATATCGACTCTGAAACTGAATATCTCAAACTACAAAATCTTACTAAACGTAATTTTCAAATGTGAAAGGATTATAATCTCCTAATACAAGACTGGTTATGCCAATACATCCAAAGTTAAACGAAGTAGCCTCTTTTAAGACAATGACTTCATAATTGCAGCCTCCTCTATAAATGATGGCTTCATATCAGCATATGGATCCTCAACACATGGAGATGAGTAGTTAGAGAGTAAAATCTCTACGGCTCCTTCAGTGTCTAAAGGATCAAAGTCAATTAAATCAAGAACATCCATATTATCAGAATTGGCCCCCTCCTGATGTTGATTATCACATAGTATGGATGGTAAATAAAGAGACTCCGCTGGTGTCTGAACCTGATTAATACTTGATTGCTCCACAATCGCAGCATCCAGTGACCAACTTTGACCAGTGCTATGGCGGGTATATATTGTCGATGTTTATAATTCTGCCTTGAGAATCCTCATGGGCCATATGATACTACAAGTAGGCCTACGTGAATAGACTGAGGGCCTACTTGATACATAGTGATCTAATTGACTTTCCTATACCTGGATAGCCGGATACTCCGTATAAGTAAAAATAACTAAATTATCTCACAAAAACTCAGTGTACACTTAATAATACACCAATTATCAGAAAAGACCGTATATTTTATCATAAAAATAGATCAACTTAATAAAAGCTAAATTTAGTTAAACTCCTTATATGCCAAATTCAATGTACTCTTTCTATTAGATTATAAATTTATTATGCCTTTATTAAGCCAACATGGCTCTTTCTAATTTTATGTAAAAGTAGACGATCTCTCTCAAGACTTTCTAATTATAATATTAGACCGTTTTAAAGAAAACATTTTTTAGCTTAAAGTTGTCAATCCTATCAAATGATAATAAAAAATACTACTTTAACTCAATTATTAACCAGCTAGTCTTGGAATAAACTGTCTACTTTTATTATAAAAAGTAGGTCAAGTCATGCTGGCCCAATAAAAGCATATAAATTTACAATTCAATTTGGGCTTGTAGGAAGAGTATGAAATTTAGTTTGTAAAGATTTGGTCTACTTTTTATAAAAGTAGACGGTCTTTTCTAATAATTTGTGATTATTAACTAGGTCTAGTTCTAAGTGAAAAGAAAACTCTCTCTTTCAATAACTTGTGTTTATAAAATTACACAAATTATGGGTGTTTGCTAGACCTGTCATAAATCAACTTGGTTCGAACACCCGAACTGAAACCGCTCTATTTTTATGGGTTCAGATCCGGATTTTTTTACCCGAAACACGAAAGCGCCTGAACCTTAAAAACAAAAATTTCAGGGGTCATGGGTTAGGTTTAGGAAAGTCAAGGCTCGCAGACTAGACCTGCTCATTGGGTCGGGTCTAGGCCGCGCCAAAACTAGCTGGGTCGGGCCGGGTCTTAAAGAAAGTTTTGCGGACCAAAGCAGGTCGGTGGCGGCCATTGCGAGTCACGAGTATTTTGCACTAACTTTCCATTCTTTTCATGACTTTTGATCCGCCATGACCCGTTAGAGGCCCGACCTATTATTACAAATTACATGTCACGACCCACTTTGAGCGGAGCGGGTCACGGGTCATTATCGGAGACCCGCCCCATTGCACAGGTTTATCGGAGACTTAGCTACATCGATTAGTTTTGTTTCTTCACCCTGCCAATCCTATGTTTTGTGACCCGCAAATTAAGGAATATGTCCATATTTACCATTGAAAAAACTATTATGTTACTTTCAAATTCAAATTTACATGTGTTGTTGTGAAGACAAAAATGATTAGAATCAAGATGGAGAAAATTTTAAATTTCATAAAGGTTATTCACACATAATAGATCTCGAGTTTGAAAAATCCAAGCTTGTGCTTAAGCTAGCGAGCTTAAACCGAGCTCGAGCCGAACACAAGCTCAACTCGAGCCTATGTATAATTGTGATTTCGTCTTTTTTTGTACTAAATCTATAATATTTTCCATTTCAAATGTTAATTATCTTCATGTCAATTAAAATCTATGATGAATTGGCAAAAACATATATTAATACCATAAAAAAGAAAGATTAGTTATTGATTTTATAATTTAAGTAAAGGTCAATATTATTCAAAAAAATTTCAAACTCGAGCTGCTTACGAGCTCAACGAGCCGAGCTGAGGCCTTGCTTGGCTTGGCTCGTTTAGGACTCGAGCTCAAATCGAGCTCACACGAGTCGAGTTTTCATCGAGTTTTGACCGAACCGAACTCGAGCTTCTCCCGAGCCGGCTCAACTCATTATCACCCCTACATACTCTTATCTTGTTCCCCACCATATACGCTAGAAATTTATCATAGTTCGAAGGGATCATGACAACGGCCTAAACGTAATAAACACAAATTACACTGTTTACTGTTTACGCCAAATTCAATATAACCTAATTAACAAAAGACCTTCTATCCTAACTATGTCTGTTTGATTGGTAAATTACATGGTCAATGCTCCTGGGACCCCAAAACAAAAGTAGGGTGTGCTTGACAAGTTTTCAATTAGACAACATGTGAGATAGATGTGTCGTCCCCATATTTTAGCTAGCTCGTAAGCTAAAGCTCTTACGATAAAACCAACTTATGTCAGATTGAAACAACAACCATCTGTTACTTGGGATCTTCAATGATACGTAGTAGGTTAGTAGCAGCCTCCTGTAGTGGGCAACATAAATTAAAAAAAAATAAAAATTCAACTCCCCCTCATTGCGACTCTTAGTATTTACCCTGCTACTTTGGAAGGATAATTTTACAGTTATGTGACTGTAATCATGGGTAAAAAAATAACGAGTTACATTGTACAGAACCCCTTCTTTTCCTGAAATGGAATTCCGGGCATCAACTCCCTCAGAAATCTATAATGGTCAACAAGAACAGCATTACAGCTACCTAGGACATGGTTGTTCCAAAAATTGAGAGAACATGAGAGTATGAGACATCATAAACAAATCACATTTCAAAGTTCCATGTGCTCTCAGCCATTAACTTCGGCACTTTCACTTCCTCGGCCAGATTGAAGAGTGCTGACATCTGCGAGAAACAGAGCGTTAGTCAAGATTTATATCTACTAGTAAGTACTAATTTATAGCTAAGGATGAAATATGAGACACAAAAAATTCAAATAGTGAGGGGAACACTGGAACTATTTGAATTTCTTCAATTTCAGTCTCGTACGAGATGGATTTAATAAGACAAGATTTCAAGACCCCAACTCATTGTTGCCATTGTTGCCGCCAAATATTTAATGAGAAGAAAATACGAGTAGTAGGTGAAATAGACCGTTGACTAGAAATTGAGATAATGAGGCAAAGACGTAAAGGCAGAGCATACTACATCCTTTTTCCTTTTGGAGCCATTAGTTCGGTTGCTGGTCCATTGGTGGTGAAATTGAACAAATACGGCTTTTTGCAAGATATGACTAGAAAGGTGAGACCTAGTCGTTGCCAATATAACTACCTATAAATAAAAATGTTTTCTAAAAACAGGATTGTTCAGCGTGGAGGGCAAGGAGCTGTGGCCTCAGAAATGAAGCAGGAGAAGGTAGAGAACCTTGTCTCTGACTACAGTTAAAAAGAGCAGAGAGTCAAACCAGCACAAACGTCAAAACAAATGGACAGGAGGAAAGGGTCATAGACTTGTGAATTGTCACTAGCTATCACAAATATATATATTGGTTGCATTCGGTGGGGTAGATCATAGATGGGGCTGGTGTCTGGTGCTATGCCCAATATAACTGGCGTTTAATCCGTTATCCATGATGCTCCCCCAACTCCCTATAGTAAAAACTCACCGAAAATGAAAGCTTACCTTAACCCACATCATTGCATATACCAACTGTTTCATGCACGTATGATTACTAAATCACACAGAAGTATTCCCCAGAGATTTCTACTCTGTCCTAGTGTCCTTGATTAACTGCTTTAGCGTTTGCATTATTGGCATACTAACCTCAGGAAAGCAAGCAACATCACAATTTAAACAATCACAATCTGGATAGACTGCTGTCTTCCCTGAAATTTCACCATTCCTCTCATAGAGCTAGATTCTTCATTCAGAAGTCATATTTATTTTTCTAAATTAACTCTGGTGAAACCTAGTACATCCTAAGTTTAATAGAGAACGATGCTTGAAACACAATAATATGGTTAGCAAGTTACTAAAGCGGCTAGCCATAATAAGGTAACCTCAAATCCAAAACCCATGTAACACTCCTGGAAAGTGGTAGCATCAGGCTTTAATTGGACACTGCAGTGTTTTGTACTTCAGCCCCAAGGCAAAATGATACAACTGAAAATTGGGGGATAGTTCGTTGAGTATATTGAGTGGGTTTAAATGTTTCAAAGACAAATGTCATACAAAACACAACTCAGTTAAGTAAGTTACTTTCAACTCAGTTTCAGCAGAAATTGCGAAAGAACAGAGCCTATGAGGAAAAATAAAAATAAAATAAAAAATCTGCTGGATCTCTTCTCAATTCTTTGTTATGGAAGCAAAATTTATCAGTCAAAAAGATTTATGGAACCAAATGTTTGGGGTGTTGATCCAGTGGCCGTGATCTAGTACAAAACTAATCTTCTTGCCACAAAATATAATGTCGTGGGGCAACACAGTGTTTTGGGTGAGGAAGCAATCATCCATGATTCCCCTTACCCTACAAAAATATTATCCTACCATGAAACAGACCACCCACATGAACTTAATTCCCCTACAAAGTCAAAGTGCCACTTAATTTGTGTAGAAGAAAGATCAACCAGCAAGTGTAGTACAGTATTGCATAAACTACTTTCTTGTTAAAGTAAATTGTTTCCTGCTCGGCATGGTTCCTATTTTACACTCTAGACTATCTGTAGTATGTCCCTGAGATTAAACTTCTACACTATATGTAGTTGCTTCAGCGGAGAATGGCTTTCAGATTTCAAGCAAAAGATTATTAATAGACAGACGCAACTGCTAACTTCTCTAAAATTCACAATTCCAAGAAGTTGCTCGTGAATCTAATATCCATCATTCAGAAATCAGAACTCTGATTTCATTTCTCAATTGAGTCACTGGGTGAAACGGTGAAACCTAGTGCTCCCCCCCCCCCCTATTGGCCTCCATTGTTATCTCCAAATATACAGTGAGTCAGGATCCGACCAGAAATATGTTTGACTTATCTTTAGCTAATAGCTTCATAATATTGTCTTATTATTATAACTAGTATAAATTGACAGAAAACAGTTATTAAAGTATGATATGGTTTATGACGCCATTTAAAGTGGAACAGAGGGAGTACAACCTAAGCAAATAAAGAAAGATGCTTGAAACACAACAAAATGGTTCATAACTTAACAAATTACGAGGCTGTTTTTCATAATAAATCACAACTTCCAGCACATCAGTTCTAAGAGATAGCATTATCTAAGGCCTTCATTGGACACTGGACTGATTTCTACTTCAGACATATGCTCCTTTACATATCAATGGTGTATGCCATGCGAAGTTTAAAGATACAAAAGCTGCTGTTAGATTACACAGGCAGAAAAATTTCAATGATTTTCTCTTTTTTCTCATTAAGAGCAATAAAAACAAAACAAAAAAAAAAATAGAAGTGCATGGGGAGATGGCAATATTATAAAGGGGGAGGGTGTTTAATTTCGAGTGTGATCAATAGCATCAGCGTTTCGACACGAGTAAAATACACCTCACATTGCCAACTACAAATGATGAAAGCCATAAGTGGACCATCCTAATATAAGTTTTGATTTCTGCGTCAACAGAAAAAAATTGCCTTTGCAAAGCATTTAAAGCATAGCAAGTAGGCAAGCTTATGAACAGAAAAAATAAAACAAATAGTAAACAAAAATATGCATATACATTCGCTTTATTCATACCTTAAAACATCCATTTGCTTTAGAATTCCTTGACCACTCCAGCCCGAGCACCTGATTCGAGGTCTGATACGAAGCCTTGAGAACATCATCCCCATAAACCCTCCTCGACAGAGCAAAATCCCAAGCATTCTTCCCCAAATCATAGCACGGCTCAAAAGTAGTAACCCCTTGGTGGACATAAGTATACTTCAGCTTCCCATTCTTCGAACCCAACATATGATTAGCAGACACCTTGTTGCTTGAATCCAACACCAAAGAACCCTCCAATATGGTCCGGTTATCGCCTTTGTGGTGAATGTAAGTCATGTTCAATGGCTTGTCCAAAAGCCTAACTGAATTCATGAACTGAAACCTAAAATCCTACACAAAACACAATTTAAAACAGCACATCATATTCCACTTGATTACATTAATAAAATCTAAGCTTCATACCACATCTTGTTCATTTTAAAAGTACTCCTCCACGAATTTGATTGAAACTCGTTAAAATTTGACAATACATCTCTATTCAATGTTGCATATCTTCTCCTCTCCACTAGTTAAAATTCCCGCATTTCCGCATTACCCTCTGATTGATGTGTTGCAGCCACCAGGTATGTATTAGTTAGGCCTTAAGGTGAATGTAAGTCAAGCTCAATGGCTTGTCTGAAACCCAAACTGAAATCATAAACTGAAACCTAAAATCCAACATAAACCACAAAAACCAACATGCCATATTTCGCTTCAAATTCCATAAAAAAAAAAAAGGTTCTAAGCTCCACGATTCTTTTCGAAAAACTTGTAAGGACAAACACTTTAAAATTTTGAGAGTATAGTGCACTTCAAGAGTGTAAATCATCTCCCCCCTTCTCAAGTAGTACAAATCCCCGCATTTCCAAATTAATTTTGTGTCTATGTGTCAAGAAGTGCACTTATTAACTAGCAAGTAGCAACTGTCTTCTCTCCTAATAAAATTCTCGCATTTCTACATTACCCTTCTATTGTTTTGTTCAATGTATGCATCTATCTACTACTTCCTCCGGGTTTCTTTTCTCACGTATCGAAATTCAAGTTTGATCACTAAATATACATCGAAATATAATAGTTAAAGTCACGTAACTTTCATATTTTAACAATCCTATTTATCAATAAATGAATCCAATGGTAGAATTTTCTCAAATTTGAGCATATTACTTCCCATTCTTGATTGAGCGTCAAAGGTTCACCTCGAAACATACGAACATCGAGTAAAATTAACAAAACGAACTCGCTGGTAAAATTCCGGCATTTCACAATTACCCTTTAAGGCTTTTTTTTATATAATCGAGACACGTGTCCATTGTTAATTAGCAAAATAACACACATGAAAGTAACACATCTAAATAGGTATTGCCGAGATGCAAAAACACACTCCACCAACGCCTAAATTTCCGCCTTACCCCTTTTTATTGATACACTCAAGGCATGTACTAAATTACTTATTATCACACTCATCTAAAGGGGTGATGCCAAAATGCAAAAACATACTCCACCTCCCACATTTCCGCGTAACCCCCTCTTATTGATACATTCGAGGCATGTACTTAATTACTAATCAACACATACGCAAGTAACACAAAATCTAAATGGGCAACGCGGAAATGCAAAAACACACTCACATAAACTACTCTTACAAACCATAGCAACCATTTAGCAAAAAAACATAGATATTTATGAATGTTGCTTAAAAGTAAAGCAAATGAAAACATTAGCTAACAAAAAACTAGAAAGTCTTGTATGAGACCGTCTATTTTAAAAAGGTCACTGTTTGACTTAAAGTGGTCACTTTTATTACAATGTTAATAGAAAGTGGTCACTGCTCGACTTAAAGTAGTCACTAAACTAAAAGACTTAAATAGTTAAATGGTCATTGTCGTAATAGTGTCAATAAAAAGTGACCACTTTAACCCAATTCATGACGACGTCTAATTTTTATCCAACAAAAAAGAAAGGGGGGGTACATACCTTTTTGGGGACGTTATAGTCGAGGATGAAGAAGCCGGGTTTTTCGAGCGAAAGAGCGAGGCCGGAGAGGGAAGGGCCTTTGATGAAGGTGGCGTCAGTGACGGAGGCTTTGAGCTTGAAGTCGCCAGCGGGGATTGCCAGCGTGGACACTGCTGACGTGGCGGCTTTGTCCACGTCATACTCGTACTTGCCCTTCACTGCCGCCTTCATTGACAGGATTATGGAATATTTGTGCTTGCTTGCTTTTTTGAGTGAGTGAGAGAGGGTTTTGGTGGAAATGAGGCTTTCTTTTGTTCTTACTTTTGGTGGTGGGTGCTTTTCCTTCTAACTTCTTTTTCTTAATTTATTTTTATTTGGTTTCAAAAAAAAAAAAAAATTATTTCAAACTTTTTTTTTTTGTCCTTTTGATTTATAGTCCGAAAATATTTTTTTGGTCAAGTTTTTTTTCCCAAACATTGCCAATTGGTTGTTGACTTGAATTATCGGCAAATTATTACGTACACCTGAGAGTATATACTATCAAGTTCAACTCTAGGTATATGTTATGTACTTTGTATATTTTTTTTGTCTACCTTCTATAAATTAGAATTATACAATATTTGTGGTACATAAAACTTATCAAAGGTACACAAAGATACATAAAAGCATATTTAAGAGTACGTACTCTAAGGTGTATGTAATAGATTTTGTGAATTGTCGGCTTATTTGAAAAGTTTGTTGTTTTATTTGGCTAAAATGGTTGGCTGTATTGGGCGTATAGAATGAGAAGTGTTTAGTAAAATTAACCTTAAATTAGTTTCCTTTTTAGTTTTGAAAGTGGGAGTGGAATGTATTATGTATTGGTAAGTTTACGGCATGTTTGACGATTAACATATGCACGTGCACCATTAACAAAATGGATATTTATATGCTATTTTTTGCCATGTTTCTGGTTACAACAATATCAATGACTATAATAAAATCGTAGCTATTGTAGAATCACTCAACCAAAGTACCAACCTCATGTGGGAATGGACATCAAACAGTCGTTCGTATCAATGACAGGTGTATTTGATGCCTTTAACCTAACCTAACTCGTTTAAATTTTGTGTCGTACTCGAGTCAACTTGACTCTTAAACAGATTGAAGTCCTTACCTAATCCCAATAAGTTCTATCATTTATTCAATCGTGTCAATTTTTATTAGCCCTACATAAAATAATGAAGTTAATCGTCATGAATAATATGTCAACTAGCTTAGATGCTTATAACATTAGAATATTGTAGTTAAGGTTAAGACTTCTAAACTCTTATGAACAAGGTGTGGTTCAAGGGTAAGGCCAGTAAAGCAAGAACTAGCCCTCACACTCTAACACACGTAACTCGTTTACTATAACAAGCGTTTTCGAACTAACGCAAATATGATCAAATCCAACACTTAACTTTCCTCATATATAACCCATAACTCTCTAATAAAAACAAAACTATAAACTATACACATAATGTTATATTCCAAACCATAAAATTGTCAGATAAGTGACATGACCCGTCAACCCGACATGAGCCGTTCTCAATTTGTGGTTTTAGGATCAAGGGTTTTTGACTCTTTCTAAGCAATTTGGCCAGTCCGAACATGTCAAGAAAGTTAATCGGGTTAGGTTAGATTGGCCATTTTCTGACCCTATTATTTTGACACAATACGAACTCGACACGATCCAAACCAACCCATTTACCAACCCTAACTTTAGAAAAAAAAAAAAAAAAAGAGACCTTGGTATGTGGTTTCCAACAATGTTTTGGTTTTTGAGTATTTTCCTACCGGTTTATATTTGAACAAGATATGAACTTGACACAACCCGATCTTCCCAATCGTCATTTTAGTGCAAAAAAAAAATAAAAAAGAGTAGAGACCTCGGTATGTGGTTTCCTTTCCAAGAAGGATGTTATGTTATGGTACCTACTCCAGTCCAAGTCCAGGAGGAGTGATTGGTCAATTGCAGCTATTGGAGGGGCCCTCTAAAAAAGATAAAAAAAAAAATTTATCCAACTACCACTATTGTTTTATACTATATATTCTTCCTTTTTAATGACCAAATCACGGTAATTCCCTGTGAAAAGGTGGGGCCCTCTAATAGCACCCAAATACTGCAATTGACATATCTTGTACACTATCGTCAATTATTCCAAGAGACAGTCTAATTTTAGTGTTAAAATTAGACTGGCCCAAGCCCACAAAAATAACATTAATATCCTTCCCATTCCATTTTATTTTCAAATGTAGTATTCTTATCTCTGATTTACGTTCAATTTCATCACCCACCTCCCATCCACTCCACCTTCCCCCTCCCTCTGATGCGACCTCCCTCCCCCTCCCTTCTCATCGCCGACCACCTTCCCCTTCCCTTGCAAACCTTCTTCTTCCTCTCCTACCCACCTCATTTCTCTCTCTTTCCCCTCACCAAATGTTGTCCCACCCTCCTCCCTCCCCCTGTCGCTGCCACCAATCCATTTTCCTGACCGCCGAATCCATTCTCCTCCTCGACGCAACCACACCACGAGTAGTTTTCGTGATTAGGGTGGTACTTTTCGTGGTTAGAGGGGTACTTTTCGTGGGTTTGAGGGGTTTTGCGGGTGGTTTTTGTGGGTTTTGGGGGTGGCTTTCGGGTGTTTGGGGGTGGTTTTTTGGGTGTAGGGGGTAGTTTTTGGGGTTAGGAGGGTGATT
>CAAKMY010067035.1:0-13052 GCA_901111285.1 Corrigiola litoralis
TATATATATATTAATTGATTATAAATTTCTCTCTTGTATAATAGTTTGCACTTCCTACATATGTTTTCATAAGCAAATTAAACTTTTCAAATAAAATAAACTAAAGATTCTATAGAAACATATATTAAACTGATTAACAATCGAGATCTCTATTTTAAACAACCGGTTTAACGATAAAACACATAACAAGACAATAAATTAACCCATAAATAAATATCACTGTTAAATTAAGCCAAAAATTATAAAACAAGTAGATTAAAAACCAGCCAACATGAATTCTAAATCAAACATGCATTATGAAATCAAAGTAAATCATTGAAATTTAACAAAGAAAGATAGCACAAACAACATTTTTAGGTTTTCCGTTAGATTGGTTGTTATAATGCTAATTACCCCCGTGTTTTTTAAGAAGAATTGATGAACCCAAACAGCATTTTTAGGACCTAAAAGATAGCAAAAGCAGAAGCAAGAAGTTAGCCATTATAGACATACTAAAGGGAACAATTGTTCAGACAATCCTTAGCCGCCAAACAGTAATCAAACACTGCCTTTAACCTAGAACGTCTAATTCCTCCTCATTACGTCTTTTTCTGCTTGAGTAAAGGTTTGACTATCTTCAATCACTTTCCATATCATATTTGCGGGTATTAGACATAGCTCGGAATAGGAACCACGAAAACACAACCCAACAAATCTATATTTTTGGTTGAAAAAGGGCACCCGGACCCTCCTTGCCAAAAATTACACCAATTGCTTGTACGACTGGCAATGGCATATCGGGATGTATAGTATCCTTGCTGAAGTCCAAAATGTGGTCATACCTCCTATACGGCACATAGTTTTTTAGAACAAATGTACGATCGCTCTTGACACGCTTTGCACAGCTGATAGTTGTGAGATCATTGATTTCTGGTAATTGAACATCGTGAGGAAAAGGGTAACTTTTCTTGTGCGTTTTTGGAGGAAGTCGAATAAGGAGAGGACAATAGTGAAAATACAAAAAGAATTTTTTTTTTTTGAAAAACCAGTTACTAAGGAAGTGTGATAGTGACCTTCGTTTCCAAGAGTCACAAAATTGGCAACCAAACATACTCTTAGAAGATTATTATTTTTATTCCTATTTGAAGTCACATTCTAACATTTATTACTACAAACTAACTAGAATAGATGTTTTCTTGAGATGAAAAAAAATAGGTTGTTTGTTGTATCTCAAATAATACTGACAAAATTACCGAGTAGTAATTCTTTAACCAAATTCTCATTGTGGCTAAATTAGAGGGTTTGTCCAGTTTTAAAGGGTTTGAATGGTCAAAAAGCAATTAAGCCGTTGTTGATCGGTTAGAAGAGTGGATTGTCAAGAACCCTATTAAAAAAAAACACTTTGAAAATGAACTCGCTGAGAAAAGAAGCGTGTTGAAACTAGGAAGTTGAAAAATAATGCAAAAAAACATATACGTTTATGGTGAGAACCCCCCCTCCCCCCTCCTTTAAATTAGAAACAAAATGTATGGTTGAGATGAAAAGAGGATCATTAAGGACATGATGATAACTTGACATGAAACAACAACAACAATAAAAAAAGCCCAGCCCCCAATTGTTGCCTGCGTCAAAATATTGACCAGCGGTTAACGGCCTTTTACCAACGGTTGATCGGTGGACGACGACGTAATCCGACGCAAAAAATACCCCTCCCCACCGAAAATCGCGTCCGGAATCCGATTCTAGGGTCCATTATTCCAAAATCCGCGTCATTTGTCGAAGATTGGACATTCTAAGGCGCGGTTGTCGGTTTTTTTTCTTGCGTGGTTATGGGAGGCAAATGAAGGTCATAGGTGATGCGTGGCGGGGCCTGGCAGTATGGTGGGGGACAGGCGGCGGGGTCAAGGGTGGGGTAAGGGAGGAGGGAAAGGGAAAGGAAAATTATATTTCACCCCCGGGGGTACCACACCCCAAAATACCTCATCTCACATAAATCTTCTCTCTCCTGATTTTTAAATTAAAACAACTACCTCCCCTTGTACATTTTATCCCAAAGGTACAAGAACCCCCCAATGTATAGTATAACCATTGGAAGGGGAAATGGGAGAGAATGAAAATGTGGTATGTATATTTCGATTATGTGGTATACTGGTATGTAGATTTTAGAAAAGTGGCATGTATATTTCTAAAATGTAGTATGTACATTTCTAAATAAGAGTATGTATATTTCTATACTTCCTCCGTTCCAATTTAAACTTCATACTTATTTTACCAATTTTGACTACGCATATTGGGAGCTACACCTAGAGCAAATAAAATACTGATTTGATGTAAAGTCAAAATGAATTGGTACATTATTATGCAGAATAAAATATTTGCTAAGTTTTACAACAAATGAGCATTTAATTTGCCCCCGGTGTAGCTCACAATATAGGTAGTCAAAACTAACAAAAAAAGTATGAAGTTTAAACTGGAACGGAGGAAGTATAATGGTATGCATATTTCAAAAATGTAGTATGTACATTTTACAAGTTTTACAAGTGTAGTATGTACATTTCTAAATAAGAGTAAGTATATTTCTAAAATGTAGTATGTATATGTCTATATAAAGATAGGTATATTTCAAAATTGTAGTATGTACAGTGTATTTGTATATTTCAAAATAACAAAAAAAAAAAAAAACAAGACAAAAAAAAAGTAAGCCCCCCACCCATGTTGCCCACGGCCATCAAAGATTACCAGTCAACGATAGTTGATCGGTGGCCGATGAAATATTCCGGCCACTGGAATATCTTTCGACCGCAAATCACGCTCGAAGTGGCTCAATTTTACCTAATTCGCCGAAGATCTGAGTTTTAAGTTCTCGATTTTTTTATTTTTTTTGGTTTTTTATGACAATGGGAGGCGATTGTGGTGCATCAGGGGGCGTGAGGGGTCGTCCGGAGGTCGAGGACGGAGCGACAACGATGATGCACGGTGGTAGGGAGAGAGACGCGCGCACGTTTGCGGCAGCAACGCATGTATTCGGCGGTATTGCAGATAAGGGGCGGTGGTTGGCGTGTAAAGTTCGGTGGCAATGGCTCGGGGTGGTGTTTCGTTTGGTGGCCAACAAGGTTGGGGATGAGGGAGGAGAGAGAAAGGGAGAGGTGGGAAAAGGGAAGGGAAGGAAAGAAAAGGAATAGAAAGGACAAAATCTTGGCCTTAGAGTTTTTGATTTAATATAAGATTAGATTCTCATGGTTCTCACCTTAAGTAAGGTTCCCATATAAACCTAATTCTATAAATCCAATCGTCAGAAAATTTAACACTTTACACCCTTTTATAATAATAATCAACATTTGTCGGCTAATTTTTCCAAACATATTTAGACAATTAGCTAATAAAATTACTTGATCCAACTTGTTGATCTGATCCGCTACCCACTAATGTAACTGCCCACTAATACAACCCGCTACCCGTTGTTTGCCAAACAGGGCTATAGTTATAACTACATTTACAAACGGGACCCAATTTCATTCTGCGTGGTTCACAAAACAAAAGCCAATTCTGTGGGCTTTCAACAACCAACTTGCTAGAAGGGGCTCAAAATATTAAAAGCATATTTACTTGCTAGAAGGAATTAGGACCAAACGCTGTCGCGTCACTTGTTTTCGCCTTAAGAAGCCCCTTGCTAACTCCATATCGCATAATTGGCATATGGCCACCTGAAACATTCATAAAATTGGAAAAACCATTATATTTATGAACAGCTGACAAATGAAACTGATACGCTAATTGCCCGATCAAATGTCTCAGTGATAAAATCCCAAGTTGTGCAAGCATCATTAAAAAGATTCTTGACAATAAATGGATTCCTGAAGCTTACTGATTAAATTTGTCCGTGGTAACCTCTCCAATTGTCATGCTCAGATTCAACTGATCACCATTGGTTACCTTAAGAACATTGAACTTCACAGATTCCGCATCTGTATCCCATATTTTCTCAAAGAACTGTGAAAAGAACAAATGTTGAAAAAGCAACTGATTGTTATGCTGGTCAGACCAAAAAGATAACAAACGAAAATAACACTGATTACAAGATAATTACGATGACCAAAAGCATATAACACATGTTCAGGACATAGTTCCTCAGTGCACTGCACATAAGGCGATCATAATGTAGGTCAAGCTTCAACAGGTGAGAGCTATTCATGGCTCTCTTACTCGTTATGGATTTTAAACAAATCACCTCCAAGTATTAAGAGACATATCTGATTGAAAAGGAGCGCAGATTTATCCCCACAATATTCAGCGAAATTTCTCAACAAGCAAAACAACTACTACGTTCCATTAGAGGCTTAGAGCAACCCCTAATCCCCCCTTGCTCTGTTACTCAATCCGCAAGTGCTGTTTTGCAAGAAAAGATCATTCATAAAGAACACGAAGTGTACCTTTAAATTACTCTGGACTAAGTTGCCATTGATTTTGACTATGACATCTTTGGGGCGTATCCCTGAGCGATAGGCAGGAGAGTCTTCTAGAACCTGTTCCACACAGAACCGACAACAAAAGTAATTGCACATATTGTGGGCGTTTAAAAAAGACAAGACGTTTAGAATTGTGTACATTCATTCAGTTAACAAAGAAGACTCACTATTGAAATTAGCTTCTCATCATTCACTCAAATTAGTTACACTCAGTATTACCTCTGCTATGCACAATTTAACTAATTGGGAGGGAATGCAAAACAAGAGTTCTGCACAATAACCCACAGACAAATCCATATCAAAACTTTCAATAATTAAATAACAAAACCATAGCATGCCTAAAATCACAGAATTCAGGTACTACCGTACTACCATGCAGACACCAAAATAGACTGCAGCTTTCATGTTTAAACTTCTCCAATTTCCATTATTACTTGCCTTCATAGGTCCATAAAAATCATTTTACATCTATCTCTACATCACATAAATAACAGATCACTATCCCTCTCCAGACATATGAATCAACAACCTTAACAGGCATAGCAAACGGAAATAATATAACCAGCATTGGATCACCAAGCTAGGTTGCACAGATATGGATACGATACGGACACGGGGACCCAACGGCTCTAAAATATAAGACATGGGGACACTGTTAATATAATTAAATAAGAATTTAATTTAATTAATTTAAATAAAAATTCATCATATAATAATAAAATACATGTAATTTATATGAAAGTTGATAACAAAGTTTCAAAGCCATTACTACAAATCAATCAAATGTAAGATTCATCATGAATATGGTCATTAAGAATCATTGTATGAACGTTCACCTTAAAAAGCCGAAATAGTTCATAATGGATTAAATACAAATATATGTTCATTACAAAATCCACTAAAAAACACTATATAACATTATCATATATTTAACTTGTAGAGTAGGTGTATCCATTGTATACAATAGGAGTGTCCAAAGTGTGTCATGATAAAGAAAATTAATATAATATTTGACACGGCGAATGTGTGTGTCCAATACGTATTTCTCCGTATCCGTATCCGACACTGCGTCCGACACGGGTAAGCTAGCTAGGAAAATTGTCCGTGCTACCTAGTGACCAAGTATCGTGAAGGTGTAAAAGTTGCCCCTTTTTCTTGTGTTGCCCCAAAATTTTCAGTTTTTTCCCTTTTTTTAAAAAATACCCTCACATGACCTCTCCCCCTCTAGTCCCTCCGTTCTCTCTCTCCCTCTTACACTTCAATTTTCCGAACTCCTTCTCATCCACATCCACCACCAACTTTTCTGCCTCACCGCCACTCCCCCACTTTTTGCCGCCCTGCATCACTTTCACCCCTACTCCCCCATCCCTCTGCGTAACTCCCCCTCCCTTGCGCTAACTGTAACAAACCACCCCTGTGCTGACCCCGTGACAACCCTCCTCCCCCCGCGCTGACTAGCGTCCTTACCCCTCCCTCCACGCTGACCCAGCACCGCCCTGCTCCCCTCCCCCCCAATCCGCCTTATCGCCCTTCCCCCCTGCCCCTTTCCTTCACTTTTCCCATGGACACATTTAAGAACTAAAAAAGAGAAAAAATAAACTGGGTAAAAGGAACATATGTTTTGAAATTATGTCACAATCCAATCATCAGATTGAAAACACGACTGGACCATGACCCAATCTTGTTTTCAACACATCTAGTCCATGGTTGAGACGTGAAACACGTTTTATTTTCAAAAAATAAAAAAAGAAACTTTTCTGCTACTTTTTATGATTTCAAATCCACTATTGTCCATGGTTATGAACTCTAGAGCTCAAGATTTTAATTCGTATCCAAAAATTTGTACTCCCAAATTCTTTTTTTATAATAGTGTGAGATTATGGATAAAAATATTTGACTTGGACATAATAGTAGTAAACTAGTAATTGGAAATGTGAAGTACGATGTGTGAAGAGAAAGAAGTAGCATGAGATGCATGGGGCAGGAAAACTAAGAAAGAAGGGTATTTTGGGTGAGGAGAGGAATTAAATATATAGGGCGATATAAGTAAAATTAGGGCGACGAAAAGCACTCCCTCCAAGTTTCTGTGAACTTAGAAGAACCACAGGAGGGAAAATGTAGTGGAAGAGGGGGGGTGGGGTAGAAGAAGTGAGCACATGACGAAGTAGAAGAGATAAAAGGAATACGTGGTGACAGATGAGAGTGAAGGAATTCCCCACAGCTCACAGTTATTTTATTCACACTTTTAGCAACACACACCTACGACCTCTAAGCCCTATAAAGACTATTACATGATAACACTATACTAAGGAGGCATTTGGGAAAGAGCTTCACGAGAGCCTATTCTCTTTTAACATGTTTGCTTTCAATCTTTTAATCATTCCTTTTCCAGATGTTCCCTTTGCTTTCTCCGAAAACCCTATTGACCTATTGTCCCCACCCGCAGGCCACAGGACTTGCCCATTCCCCACTTTTGATTTGAGGGCATCCAAATGATCCAACCATGACCACCCCTGTCCTACTCAAAAACCACCTTTGGAGACCAGTTCATCACTGTAGCAGATCCACAGGTCACCACGTCACCACCATCCCAGAAGCCTCCTATGACAACCGTTGCTGCCACGGCCACCATTTAATTCCACCTCGTGACTTTTGCCACCCCAACCTGACCCAGACCGACCTCCCAAGGTTCATATCCGCAGCATAGGGTCCTTCAAGTGTCTTGTGCTGTCTGTCTACACCTCCGCAGCAAAACCGTCATCCTCTCACCTCTTGACGCCCACATATGCAGTCCCACCCCTTCCCCTATCTCCTATCTGGGTCACAGCGGTGGTTCACAATGGTCAATGAAAAGATTTGTTGATATCTACTGTCGTTATAGTTGTTGTGTGGTATTTGGTAGAAAAGTAAGAAGTATTGGTTGTGGTGTTTGTAGGATGAGAAGGCTGCAATTGATCTGCCATGGTTGTGGCTTTGTGGGAAAACAACAGCGGTGTGCGTAGAGAGGTAGAGAAAGTAAAGAGATGATACACAAGATTCTGGGATCGATTGATGGATACCCCTTTCAATTTTCCAACCAAACAAGTTAAGAATAAAGGGGGATTTGTTTCCTTTCCTTCTTTTCTCTAATTCCAAGAAATTATCAGATCTGGGGATATGACAAGCGATAAATCATCCCAAAACTAACATTTGCATACATTAGTAGCTATGAGAAAGACCCTGAAGATAAGAAACACGACACCACATCTGCACCATATACTTCTAAACTCAACATATCAGATTCCCGAAAAGAGCAATCATTTCCAACACTATATAGCAAAAGCAAGGGGATATTACATGTATAGAATTTCCAGTTAGAAATGCCACATGGAAAGAAATTTAAGAATTTACACCATGTAGAGGACTACAGGCAAACTTCAAAATAAGATTATAAGCGATTTCTATGTTATATGTTATAAAACAATATAGGAAGATACTAAGGAACCGCCCTTTTTTGCTTGGGAGCTGGGTGTGGGAAAAACCTGAGAGGAGAGGGAAGTTTCTTCAATGATCATCGGCTGTTTAAGTAACGATAAAAGTTGCATGATTAGAGAAAACAACCAACCCCTGTTAGCCCCTTGTCTTTCTCCCTTTTCCCATGTTTCTCCAGGCCACTCTCTCCTATTCAGGAATAGGACAATTAGAGGAGATTGGTCCAAGAAAGAATGCATATCATGCTCCAATCAGAAGATACTGGAGTGTTTTGGATATTGCAATTAAGTCATCTTGATTTGGGGGGAGGGGTGGGGGTGGGGGGTTGATCATGTGACCTACAAAGAAACAAATGCATGAACATATGGGAACGCCACTATAATAAGTCTCATTTTATATGTCAACTGTTTTTATATATGTTCTTTTCTTAAGCATGAAGTTCTCATATTGCACTGATTTGTTCCCCCCTTCCCCTCAAGGAAGAGCATAGAGAGTGGTAGCTTGCTCACTATATCAAGATAATTCAGAATCTAAATTATATTACCCTACATAGAGACAAATGCATGGAATATATGAGAACTCCACCATTACAAGTCCCATTGTATATACCCACTGTATATATGTATGTTTTTCTTTAAGCATGGAAGTTCTCAATTTACCCATTAATCCCATAAAAAAAAAAGGGATATGGTATAGACAAATGAAGTTGACAGATTAATAATCAGAAAACCTAACTGGTGGTAATATGGTGGAAAACTATTCAATTCCTTTTCACCATAGTTAAGATCCTTTCCCAATAAACTCCCTCACCGGGGAGGGGAAACAAACAAAATGGCTGGAGGGACAATAAAGTGATGAAATTGCACCATGTTCTAAATATAAAAACTTGATGGGACCACAAACCATTAGTCATTCAAGTGGCAACAAGGCCAGACAATCACCTTTGTCACAACAACCCCTGTAGAGACATTGGGGAATTGCTCTACCAATTGTTCTAGAAAATCTAGATCAGCCTCATGAAGATTGGCAACTTCCATACCAAGAAATGGTCGATAGAATTTCCTGCACAAACAAATACAAAATTATAAGCATTTCAATCGCAGGGAAAGAGAGAACATATTTACAAAACAAAAAAGAAAAACAAAAGACACCTATGATCTGAAGCTTTTATTCCCTCATCTTATATCTAATATCTTATATATACGTACAAGTGAAAATTTTCCAAGACAATGACATGTCATGAATCTACATGAAATCACATGTCATGAAGAAAATGACATTTCCAATAATAAGTAGGAAATTTGACAAAAACTACCTTCGAGTTTTCCATTTTCAAAATTATTACATCATATAAAAATGCTTCAAATTACTATTTTTAATGTACGATTTCTTCCTACTTCTACTACCTAACCCGGTTCCCGGCAAAAAGAAAAAATGTTAAAAGACCGTTTACCCTTGAAACTTCCAAATTCTATTGACGACATGACTAAGATGACTTGTAGTTGACCTCACCAAAATTGACAAAAACATATTTAGAGCAGATGTATCCTCCATAAACACACATTTTATTCAAAACAGAAACAATTCATTAACCTTCTCCGTAGCCAGTGCAATAGGAATCTTCGTAAATGAAAGATCTCAGGAATTCTCTTCACTAGAATGAAACATGGAAATCATTGCGTTATGGAGGTCAGACAATGCAGCTATGTCAACAAATAACATATCAAAGTTTGTTTCCCCTATCTACATACCTTTAGGAAGAAAGGGATCCGAGTTTTGGCAGGTTATAATTATTACTCAGTGTTTTATTAAGTGATGGCTCTAATTGCGTCGTGTTGTTCATCTTGGTTGTTTAGTATGAAGCTATGTCCTTGCTCGCCTTGTCCATGGGGCATGGGGCATGGGCTATGTTTGTATCTTGATACTTGATCGTTAATGATCATTATTTTGAGTAGTTTTGAAGAAAGAAAGATCTTAGAGAAAAAAGCATAAGATCCTTCTTTGGGTGAAATTCAGATCGAATCCACAGGGTCAATTTCTCTGGAGGTTTGGTGTTTCTTTAGAGGCAAATCAGGATCTTTACTCCGTAGACTATTACCAACAAGCTTTGGTCCATATCCACTAAGACGTTACGAAAGGCTATAGTGGAGATTCCGATAACCACAAGGATTACCATCGGAGAGATCTCTAATTCTATCGTATAAGCAGATCATGTCCCAAGCATCAATGCCTATGGTTTTCAGAAGCGCACCGGTAAACACAAGAGGAACGCAAAGGGTGGCGTGTAAGAAACATGCAACATAGCAGGGGCAGCACGTAACCCATGTGTCAGTAGTCCGGATGTGACTCCAAGTATGTCTACTAGTCACATTTTAGCTCAGTTAGAGGCGCAAGGTGAGATTTCCAATCTTTTCTACAGTCATTCCTTCACTCATTAGGAGGAAGCTGACTTTAATTTTACAATTGTGATCGACTTGGCCCCCCTGGTCTCCTCTCACTCAAACAATCGATAGTTACACGCGATGGCTTTAATGAAAGTGCATCATGCTTATGACGATCAAATATATGCTACTGGAACCAGGATGAAGATGACCAGCCTGCCAACACAGGGTGTCTGATGTTCAGATTTCTCTGATTGAACTGGTCTCTAAGGGGATGCAGGATAAGACTAGAGTCAAGGTAAGAGGGTTGACTCAGGAGCTGTTTGAAGCATGTTTTCTTGGGAAAAATGATGATAGAAAACAGAATAATGAGGCTGAAAAAAGAAAGAAAAACCTTTCAATGAGGTAATGTTGAAACCTGAAATGATGGCTTGCGTTCTTACGAGGACAATGCATGTTAGTGGGACTCCAGGAGGTACTGGTCTGGATGCTGGTAGGAAATTATGGCAAGATGAATGATATTATGTTTCAAAACACCAGCCCTTGATCTCCAAAACACTGAAATATTTGCTGAATCGGATGTTTCTGCTTCCATAAGACAGCAGAAGATAGCCTACAGGTAATATCATAGACACCAACACCAGTCCTAATGGAGACTAGCCAAGTGAGTGGGCTAAGGGTAATTGTATTTTGCCAACTCCGATAGGTATCTAAACCCAACACCAGACTGGAACTAGAATCTTTGGTAGTAAAATCATACAGAAGTGAATAAGCAAGTTCAAACCCTTCTTGTGCAAACAAAGATGAGTCTAGTCTTTCAGAGAGAACATCCACCTGCATCCCTAGTGCATACTAGGAAGAAAAAGCCGAATAGAAGTCGGAAAACGGGAAATCCATTATTAAATGTATAAGGCTAGGCTTCCTTTCGCAGAAGTGATTTTCATTTCCTGCTTTTGTGTTTTCTCATAGATTCTGTTTCTTGTCCTCTATTTCTAGTTTGTACTTCCTTCTCCTGATAAAAGATTTCTTCCTCTCTAAACAAAATATTGATGTCATGTAAAAGCTGGCAGACACAAAAAAATGGAATAGAACTAACCCGGAACTTTTATGATGACCCCACCACCTTGAGACAATGTTACTCGGTAAGAAGGAAAAATCATTGAAAATGATTCCGATGACTTCTCCTGAATAGTTGATAACTGGCCCAACATTAACCTAACACAGGAGAAAGTACAAATCGACATAGCACTTTAAATGTGATGACTAGGCATTAAAAAGTTTGACGAGCTGCGTGCTATGAACACAAACAAATTGTGGTGCAAATCAATGTACAAGAAGTTATAGAAGAAGCATATTTTGTTTCGTTGGAACTGTCCGCAGATATCCAAATGATAAAATAAAGTATGTCCATGCAATAATGAAGTTCAAAAGGAATGTCGACCTTCTTTTATTAGTCTAAGGGTTTTTTCAGTCTATAGGTTATTTAATTAAAAATTAATTTCATGCTTATGATCACCACTGAGCTATGTAAATTTAACTTGTGGAAGTTTCATTGTTTCCAAGGAGCTCTTCATTATCAGCTTAGTGACAGTTTATCAAAACTATTTCTTTCAATCCCTTCAATAATTTTTGAGCTCCTTGTATATGGTCATTGACTGTATTGTTAAATGAAAAATTCGTTTCGGAAAGAGTTTTGGGTTTAATATTAGTCCTATATTTTCAAGCTTTGTCTGTTTAAAATGGCACATATATTTAATGTAAAAGGTGCCAATTAGCCATGACCCTAAGCAAGACATGAGTGCATGACACAACATGTCATCATTAAATTAGCATGTACTAACAAATTTCCAAATTAGAAAAATACTACTCTCCCACATCCAAGACCAACCTTCCTATTCCAAACACCACCAACAGCAAAAACCAAGTCTTAATCCCAATTGGAGTAGGTTAGCGAAAATTAGAATGGCGTCCGAGAACATAAAAAGGGGGGGGGGGGGAGAGAAATAGGTGATATTAATAAAATAATGAACCCAAACTCACTCGCAATCACTAACATGGACTGTGGCCCTGCATTCTGCCATATCGAATGCCGCCATACTTTCCTCAATACCGAGTAAAATAAACTGTTCTCATCTATCCTTAAGCATGTCATTTTTGGTCTACCTCTATCTCTCTTTACTTGGACATCCCTCGTCCCTTCACTCTTCTCACGGGTGCACCAACCGACTTCTTTTACATGTCCAAACCACCTAAATCTCTTCTCTAGCATCTAGTATTCAATAGGTGCAATTGTCACTCTCACCCTACTCACTTCATTCTTTATCGCACCTAGTGTGCTCACAAATCCATCGTAACATACGCATTTCCGCCACATTATTTTTACATTTTTTGAACGTGGGACTTCTTAGGAGCCCAACATTCTACACCATATAACAACGAAGATGTTAATAAGATGTACTTATGATGGTGTTTGGAGGCAACTTAGTGATGTATCTTAATACATCTCTATGTGCATGTGCTTATAAATAAAAAGAGAGAAATGATTACATTGCCACGGATGTCTTGTATCTGGTAAAGTTCGTTGCATGTATATGCAGGAGGGGTCAAGTAAGGTCTTGCGCGGTTAACTCCAGAAGGGCGTTGTGCACTGAGCAAAGAGGAGAGTAACTGTGAGCAAATGGCGGATGTTATGTAAGGACTTTAAGTCCAGGGGCGGAACTAGAGGGGGACCCAAGGGAGCCCCGGTCCCGCCAAC
>CAAKMY010067035.1:13153-32702 GCA_901111285.1 Corrigiola litoralis
TTTTGGTCCCCCTTAAAAAAAATTCCTAGTTCCGCCCTGACTTTAACAGTGATGTTACGCAAAATTAACATTGGCATACCAGAAAACACCAGAAGCAGCCTTTATAGCGTATGGATGCTTACAATACCGTCCCAGGGCAATGACCTCGGTCCCAGGAAGAATCTTAAAAGACATGGAATGAGGGCGAAGTAGAAACGACTTCTTCTCGGATATCTTCAGTTGTTCTGCTGGGTCAATAGATAAGATATCATCCAATGCCCGGAGTGTGGCAGTTTGTAATGGGGAGTCAGATTTTATCCTTACAGCCGCCAGGTTGTAGTGAAAATCGCAAACCAATACTTCACCCTTGTATAACTTACCATCCGACAGAAACACATCAACCTGCATACACACAGGGACAGGGTTTTCGTGCCCGTTATTCTCACACTCCACAAACAACACGATACTTCCATCTTTTTTTTGTACACAGGTAAATACAAATCAACTCAGACTTAACAGAATTGCGACACTTGGCCGCGTATAAAAAGTTGATTGAAAGATGACCTGAATATCACAAGGTTGGACATCATGGGTACGCTGAAAAATATTGGCAGGGGTGAGTATGGTGCATAAATAATAGGTATCATCGATGGCAGCCTGGCACTCTATGATTAGCCCAGAAGCCTTGAATACATACTCAAGGCGATCAGCAGAGCTCGCAATCTTCATTCCACTGCACCGCTCGATCATATCAACTACATATTGCATAATAAGTAATCAACTAATCAATTTCTTTTCTTTTCTTTTCTTTTTTTTTTTTTAAATACGAATAAACAAATTAATATATAGTTACTAATTAGTAACAACCTGTCACATGGCGAGAAACAAGAGCGGCAACGCAGGGAGCAGCCTTGGCAGCTGCCGCTTTTGCGACAATGTTCAACGGTTTTGGCGGCGCTTCGGAACCGTTTGTGAACTTATCCAACCTGCGTGCCGCTTTTCTGTGTCTCCTGCTGCTTTTTTTCCCTACAACTTTGCGTTTCATGCTTCCTGCTAATCCCTTTTATTATTTCTCAACCAACTTCTACTAGTACACCTGTCTTGTCTTATCTTTTCTTCAGCCTGCGGTTGCCATTCTTTTGTGTCCAACAAAACAACTAGTAGAGCGGATCAAATTTACCCGACGCGGGATTGTTCTCGGCAAAACTTAAGCTCTGTTCTCCCCACTTTATATTTACTTATTTTCTGAAAATATGTAAAGTTATAAAACAATAAGAAAAGTTTAGAAAAATAAGTAAAGTTTAAAAAGATAAAAAAAATAAATAAAGTTCAGAAAAATATGAAAAAATAAGTAAAGTTCAGAAAAATAAGTAAAGTTGAACTATCAAAACAACATGAATCTGAAAAAAAAAAGTAAAAATAAGTAAACTTCAGAAAAATAAGAAAAAATAAGTAAAGTTTAGAAAAATAAGTAAAAATAAGAAAAGTTCAGAAACAATCAGGAAAAATAAGAAAAGTTCAGAAAAAATAAGATAAGATAAGTGGAAATAAATTGAGGAAAACAGGCCCTTAGGCCTTGTTCTTTTCGACTGAAATTCTGAACTGAAATGTAATTTAAATTAATTTAAATTAACTTAAAGTCTTGGGAGATACTGTCTACTTTTATCTTAATAGTAGACCGAGCCATGTTGGCCCAATAAAAGCATATAAATCTATAACTCAATTTGGGCTATTAGGGAGCTTAAGAAATTTAGCTTGCAAAAAGTTAGTCTACGTTTATAATAAAAGTAGACGGTTTTTTCTAATAATTTGTGCTAAAATTAAAGAGATATTTTATACTACAATTATTAGTAATTTTCCTATTAATTGTCATTATCATTTATTGTTATAATAATAATAATAATAATAATAATAATAATAATAATAATAATAATAATAATAACAACTCAAATCTTTTGCTTGTTGAGTGTTCGGAGGTGGTTAAGGCGACGGTATTGGTGTGTTAGGCATGGTCGCGCGGTGTTGATCGGTTATTTTTGAAACAACCCGGCCTTACGGCGGGTTGAATCCCTAGTTTTTAGCAAGGCTAAACACCATATTGGTCCTCAAAGTTCAACGTACAAGACAATATAAAACAATGTTCAACAACGGAAAACTTTAATTATCAAAATACTACAAAAGACCGAAATTTTCAAAAGAGTTTACAAATCTTAAAACCACATTCAACTCGAAAACAAATAGCATTGTCCTAGGCTTAAAGCCACTTCGAAAGAGCTCATAAAAGAGTTCCCCATCATATGCCCTTGCATGCACATTAATCAAGCACGTTCATAACCTGCAACTGTACTCCAAAACAAATACAAGTACATGTTCCAGAGGGGGAACGACCCAAAACAATCAAGTGTCAGCATATAAGGCTGAGTAAGAAAATAAACCAAAGCAATGAAACAACTTACACAATATGTTAAACGATGCACTATCAAGGTTTTCAAGAAAGACTTAGAAACCTTAAAGAATAGTTCACAGAAGAACTTCAGACATAACACAAATTCCAACATTGTCAAGCATAACTTCTAAACACAATACAATTCAATACAATTCATCATAATTCATTACAATACAATGCAATACAATTCAATACAATACAATACAATACAATACAATACAATACAATACAATACAATACAACTCAGTTCAATACATTGTACCCATACAAATATAAGGTCCTACCCTTATACACACCTCATAGAGTCAACTTCAGTGTCTAATAGCTTAAGTGATCACCTTCCCGCGAAAGCAGCCGTATGAGGCACTGAATCGGGAATACTATATAGACAGGAGAGACCCGACAGATCTCTCCCAGTACATTAATTGGTGGTTACTCTAGAAGAAACAATAGGGATCAGCTACGGTTTATACGTGTGATACAAATGCAATAACAACTTGGCGTACAACATAATGCAATGAAACAAGAATAGGCGTTGAGCCTCACTTTCGACAGTTTCAACCAACAAAGAACTCCAAGGATTTGCACACATGAAATCATAGAATTCATAAAATCATAAAGTAGAGTTTAGCATACCGATTCACCAAACATGCTCAAAATCTAAACTCGTAAGTCACTAAATCACGTACAAGGATGTTTAGGAATATTCACTTACCTTCACGATTCTCTCAAGACTAGTTCTACTCAAGAAAGTGCTTCTCGACAAATCCTGAAACTACAATCGTACAAAACGAACAAGTTAAGAACTTAAGAATATAAACCTAGGTAGACCAACCATCTTACCAAAACATAGAGGTAGACTCTAGGTCCCTTAGCAAACCCTTAGGTGAAACAAGTTAACAAAGAATCAAAACCGAACAAAGAAACGAGTACAGGCCAGTCCGCGAGTCGCGGAAGGGCTCGACGAGTCGCAGATGTGCTCCGCGAGTCGCGGACCCTCACACGAGTCGCGGAGGCGGTAGCCGAGGAAAACTACCCCTGGTGTCCGCGAGTCGCGGAGTTCTACGCTGCGCGGGAATTCCTACAGTACGACTACGCCCTACGAACACAACACTCCCCCATACTCCTTCACGACCAAAATCAACAACAAACATCCATAAACCAACATGCAACAACAACACAAACAACTACTACCACCCTCCTCATGATCACAAAACTTCACAACTACAATATTGCCTTTAGGGCACTCCCATAACACAAAGACAAGGGACAAACCCTAACCATGCCAAAACCCAAAACCCTAACTTTAAGCATTCACATGAAATATCAACTTAAACTCATGCCCACCATAATAAAAGTGCTTAAAACATTAAAGTGTCAAGTTATAAGAACACTAGGCATGATGTGGGTTCACATGAAAACATAAAGTTTGGTTCTTTAATTTCAAAACACATTAAAGCTTGTAAATTTGCATCTTTAATGAAGAACAAGGCTTAAAACAATGCTAGGATTGGTTTTAAGAAACTTACCAAGGTATTAGTGATGTAACAATGGTGGTAGAGGCAAAGGGAGAAGAAAGCTCTCAAAACCCTAGCCTTCTTTTGTTGAACGTGAAAAGAGAATGAGACAATGAGAGAATGAGGGAAGATTTTCTTTTCTTTTATTTTATAGGCGTGTGACTAGAGAGAGAGGAAAGGATTGGGGCTTTGGCCCATCTTGTCCTCTTCCTTAGTCCAAAAGTGTTTGCGTGAAAAACTTTAAAAGCCCAAAGGCGTTTTACAAACCATTAAAACCCGAATATTATTAAAGTAGTGTCAACACAAGAATAATAAAGCTTTAAATGATTAAAGGCTTTAAAATCAATATCGTAAAGTCATTTGGTAGTAACTACGAGTCTACGACAAACAACATAAAACCGAGGAAATCATGTTAATTATTAGACAAACAACAAACGTTAGTCTTGGTGTAATATTAGTCAACTTAAGTAAAATTAAGATTATCGTTATAAAAAATAAAGTTTGAATTGATATTGACTAATCGTTCAAAGTTAGAATTATTTAAATCCAATTCGAAAAAAACGAATTTGAAGAATTGTAACAGGTACTCCCTCCACTTCTATTTATTCTTCCTACTTTGTTTGGGACACTATTCATAAGTTTAGATTGCATATAAATTTCTTTCCAATATATAAGATAAAATATAATCATATGAGATCTTGTTTGATTTATCTTAATGAGTAGATTAACAATATCAAATTTTTATAATTTTTACTAAGGTAAAACTAAAGATATTTAGCACACAAAATGTGCATTGGCAAACGTGAAAACACTCTTTATGAAGAATAAATAGAAGTGGAATGAGTAGTTGTTGACACTTACACTTACCTTTACCCTTCCCTCCGGAAACCCAAGCGCCAACTACACTGCGACGCCATGTCAGGTAACTAAACTAAGCTGTTTCTGCTGTTTGTTTAGTTTTTCACCCACTAACCAATTTGGCTTATCAGATGATGGTTTCAGGAATAAAGGGCGGTTAGATAGTGTCACATTTAAATGCGTAGCTGCAAAAGCTTCCCCTTGCGTTGTGTCTCTTGTTTCCCTCAATGTTCCTGGTACCTTTTCTTATACTTGCCCTTCTCAATTTCTAATATTCCCTCCGTCCCATTAGATAGTTTACGTTTTGTTTGTTTTGCCCTTCTCAATTTCTAATATTCCCTCCGTCCCATTAGATAGTTTACGTTTTGTTTAATTCAAACAAAACGTGGGACAGAGGGAACATATTCAAGCCAAACGTAAACTGTCTAATGGGACGGAGTGAGTAGTTTGCTAACGCTAAGGTTATTAATTTGTGGTTTGTCCATGTGATACTTAAAGGTGACATGATTGACATCGTGAAATCTTACAACGACAACAAGGAGTATAAATTTATAGCCTATGGGACTATTATAGAATGCGAGGAGGCCGGTACCAAATATTTGAGCACCATTCTTACATGTGCCACTCTCTTTGTCCGTACAAATGGGGTCCACCCTTCTGATATTAAGGTCAGCTTGCTTATTCCTTTTTTTTCTTCTGTTTATATATTGCTTGACGTGCATTAGCTTGGAGGGAGCTCGTCTACTTTTATCATAAAAATACACGGTCTTTTATAAGAACACAAATTCTTAATAAAGACATAGACGAACTATTTGCAAGCTAAATTTACTTAAGCTCCCTAGAGGCCAAGTTAAGTCATTGATTTATCTGCCTTTATTGGGCGAGCATGATTAAAAATAGACGCTCTCTTCCAAGACTTCCTGTTCTAAGAATGCGTTATTCCCAATTTTGCTCCTCGACGTTGATGGATAAACTTTGAGGCTGGATGAGTTAAGCTCAATTCAACTGTCTGGTGCAGGTTGATGTGTTTTTAGCTGGTGGTAAATTATACAAGGGCCAGGTTGTGGCTTGTGACTTCCACTACAACCTTGCTGCTGTTAGGATCCAATCCGACTTTCCGTTACGGACTGGGACACTTAGGGACTTGGATGACATCTTATCAATTGACCCAACTGAACTGCTTCAGTTGTATGATGAGGAGAAACCCTTTCAACTTCGTCGTCATTCTGATAAATTTAAGATTCTTCCTGGGGCTAGGATCATAGCCCTTGGACGTGGTTATGAAGGGACATATGATCTCGTCGTTGGTACTGGTATTTTCTGGTATAAATTGTCTTTACTTTTACAGCACATGGTGTTATCACATAACTTTAACAGATTCGTACATATTTTTTCACGTCATATATTGCTGCTGATGTAATTTTCCCTTTTCTCTTTGTCAGTACTCAACTACACGAAGTTGCTTGCAGAGAGCTTTACTGGATAAAGAACCTCAGTCGTCGAGTAATTCCCTATCTGCCTATCTCTGTATCTATTGATTTTTTTTGCTATCGTCATCACATCTACACCATCTATTCGACAGTACAGCAAAATTAGCATCTAAAGAATTACCCGATTTTCATCCTATTTCTTACAAAACATGGTCAGTACTCAGTAGAAACTCAAGAGAGTTTGTATGAAATGTTTGTTTAAGCTGGCCTGCAGAATTCAAAGGTCCATCTGTAGCAAATTCTCCTCGTCTACGTATTGGGAAGGGTCAATGCTATGATCCTCTGCAAACGAGGCAGAACTTGGGCAAAAATGAAGGGGGCAGGGTCAGGGATCAAACCATTCATCTGCTGGTTCTGATAGACCAAGACTTGCCTCTTTTAGCAACTTTTGCATGTGAAAGATAATGTTATGGAACTGATATTTCAAAAATGTTGATGGATTCTTAGACGTCTCAACCCCACAGATATCTTGTTTAAGGGCTCCATTTCTTTCAGTTGATTGCTTCAAGAAAGGTAATGTCTTCCTAGGAACCTTCTCCCTTTGATAAGCTTTATGGTCAGTCGAACATTCTGCGTACTCCTTGTGGGGTACCATGGAGAGATGAAAGATGACCCTCCACCGATGGCATCAGCATCCATTGTTTCTGTCCGGTTCATTACCCCTTTGAGCCGTATTTGAGGTGTCTTTAGTCAGTTATGTGCTTAGACAGGGTGTCCTTTGTCAGTTGCAAATATTATGGTTTGCAGCTTCTTGTCAGTTGTCAGCCTAGACAAATGCTTCGTCTCAGTTGCCACTTGCCAGGTGTCTTCCTGATGCCGACCAGGTGGTTTCTGGCTTTCTTAGACGGGAGATTTGATTTGCTGATTGCTGATGAGGCTCTATTGAGCAGCTCTATCAAGAGGTCCAATCTGCCACATGCATTTGGATGAAAAGGGTGAACAGTTCTGATTAATGAAAAGATGCCGCAAAGTGAAGACACTTCCACTACAATACTTTTCATACCTTGAATGTTATCTGACCAGCCTAGCGACATCTTTATATCATCTAGCCCCACTTGAAATTGGCCACAGTAATGGTCATCTATTTTCTGGGTGCTCCTTATGAGAAAGTATACTTCCTGAGACGGGATAGCTGGCCTGTAAATCTAGGATCGAGACAGCAATTCTCAAGAGGCTTCATTGCGCTTAGCATTTATTTCAGATGATAGATTGGATCTTTGTTCAGGCAACAAATTAAAGAATGGATCAAACTGGTGTTGTAGGTTTATTTATCTGAGCGAAAAAACTAGAATAAAGAGTAGATTTAATTTAATGCCGTTCCTCAATTATGAGGGGCATTCTCTTAAAAGAGGTTTCTTTGATAGGTTGGGATGTTTAAATTATCGATTAAATTTCTTCTCATATGTACTTTGCTCTTATCAAGCAAATGTTTACCCAGGAACCATTTGCAAGTCTAATGGTCAAAGAATTTGAGAACAAGGATGAGAAGAGTGAACCCTGATAATAGACTTTCAAGCTCTCTTAATTAGTCATAGAGGATTCAGTAACATTTCCTCAGTAGCAGTAGAGGAGTTAATAGTAAATTTCTGCTCACCAGCTTAAAGAAGAATTATACGTGACTTCTAAGAGTGAGTTTTATGTGTGTCAAGAGCTCCAGGGTATCTTGATCCACCTGATTTTTTTTAACCTTAGATAACCAAGCTGCCTCCATCACCTGGTGTTCCATGCCATCCATTCCCTAGCCACAATGCCTGTTAAGCACATGACACTTTCTGAATGAGGCTTTTATTTGATTTAGTTTTGCTGAATAACAAATGCGAAGCATTAAGTGAACTAATATTTTACTTGTTTTAGTGTAATGGAGGGCCAGTCATCAACTGTTGTGGGGAAGTCATTGGAGTTGAGGTATCTGATGACGCTTTCTTACCAAGTAACATAGTTTCAAGGTGGTGGAAGCATTATAAAACACACAGGTGCGTTACATGCAATATATTTTGTGATTCAAATCCTCCACATGGTATCATATAGGACTTGATGATGGGTAATCTAGGATGTACGACATCCTTAGTTTATTGCCCATATTCAGCTTGTTCACATTTATTATTGTTCTTTTAACATCTGTATGATTTTGCATTTTGAACTATGTCAGAATAGACCTATACCAGAGATGAATCTAGAATCCCCCCCTCCCTCTCAGCCCACCCCACTCCGCAAAAGAGAAAACCACGAAAAACACGAGGAGTCCTTACTGTTGGCAACCCTCCATACTCTCCATTGGAGCGTATTACCAAAGACCCGCCAGGTCTGAAGGTGGCTAGATAACTATTGAGGCACTTGGCTCATGGTTGTACTCTCATCTACCGCTTTTTGTACCTCTACCCATTGTGCCTGTCCTTCCACATTGAATTTCATTGTGGATTGATATCTTACATCGTATGCATGGATTATCAGGTAGGTGGAGTAAGAGCTTTAGAGGAAAGGGCACTTGGATGTGACCAGAAGAACTAAAACAATTTTCACAAGAACTTGAGAACTTTTAGTGGTGACCACTTTGCTTATCAGTTATCATACATAATGTCGTCTCATTTCACCGTCTTTGGTTTCTTTTACTCCTTTACAACGTCAATACAACAATTACTACTTTATGTAGAGGTCTGAATGTATCTAGCCTTAGCCCTCCTTATCAGCACTAGAGACTGTTTTAGATCGAAACGCTGTTTTTTTATGGGATTCTTGTGCGTTAAAACCCTCATAACGTTACAGCTTATCTTTGTGATAGAGCTGTGAGACACTACAATAGGCGATATATGGTTAAGCTACTCAGAAGAGCTTTGCGATGGATCCTTTAAGTTGGTTGTCTTGTGTAAAAAAATGGTTATTTTCTATCATGTTTTATTTCATAAGATTGTGGAGGAAAGTTCTCTCAAATCAATGTATTTTACTATCTTGATATAGTTGAATACGGTTTATTGAAGGAGCGAGAAACTATTGTTCTATACTCCTTGATTCTTGGCTATTTTGATGTAAGAAAGCTTAGAGTAGGAAGTTAGAAAACTTGAAATCTGATATTAATCATAACGGGCTTGGTCTTAAGAGGGGGATCCTCAAGTAGATTACATGTTTTTGGTTTATTTTACTCGAGGACTCCTTGTCACATAGTTTTGTACCCTCTTGTATGTTTCTCTAAAAATATTATTAATAATAATTATGACAATAATGATAATCATTATTATTGTTACTATTAATAATAAGGTTGGTATATTTCCACACCCTTTATCCATTCCCCAGCCATTAATATATTTTGCACACATGATGGAGAATGAGATGCCTATTAAAATTATTATTATCATCCATCTTCATATTATTTTTAATTCTATCATGCCATAGGCATGCATGTAATTCTTGGTGTTTGGCACAGGGAGTTTCATAGACCTTGGCTTGGTCTGGAAGTTTCCAATCTTCATGAAAGTGAAATTTGTTTGCAGTTTCTGGAACAATTCGTGAAAAAATTCCCCAATATCTCCAAAGGTGTCATTGTAGAAAAGGTATTTCTGATCTTTGTTGCTACATGTATGAGTAATAGGCGTTGTTGGGACATCAACCTCCTATATTTGCAATGCGATGCATGTTCTCCATCAGCTAATTTGTTTGAAGTTTGATCTTCTTATCTTGTTGGCCACCGCGAGAAAAGAGGGGGGGGGGGTTCTCGCTTTAATACTATTTACTGCTCATTAGGTATTTCTTATCTTATCTTTTCCACTATATCTAGACCTTATTGTCCTCTAGTGGTGTTGACAGAGAAGAATCCAATGGAATTACTTCATTTATTCTACGCCTTTTCAACCAGTGTTAGTTATTTATCTTTGATACGGTTTTTATGGTGTGTAGTATTGTACAGCCAATTTTAGCTAGAAGGCAATAGTTTTTAACCAGATTAAATCTAGTTTATAACAATATAATTGACCAGCTCCAATTTTGAAAACGATATGCAAAAAGGAATAAGGGCAACAGTGAACTTGCTCTTCTTCCCCCAACTCCCGGCCCTGTCCTTGAAAGAAAAAGTAACATAGCAATCAAAACTTGATATTAACCAACGGTAACCATGACCAATTTTTTTGGAGCTATATTTTACGAGAGAAAAATTGTTATTGGAAATGAGAGTAGGGATACTAGATACGAAGAGGACCGGCTTTTTTAATCAAATTGGGGGCTGCCGGAATATAATTCAATTGTTTGGAATTTTTTTTACATAACATGGTCCTTATAGTTGATGTCTCACTTACATATTCCCTAGCATCCTATATTAGACTAAGTTCGGCAAATAGGCCTCACGCTTTTCATGTTTGGTCCAGCATTCAAAATCTAGTTGTTTAGTTATTTTAATTTTTAAGTATTCTCTTTCTTGTCCCATAGAATAACTCAATAAGCGCTGAATGCTCCCAGTTGTGGAAATGTCACACATACTTGTATTATTTCCTTGTTTTTGTGTTGATTGGGCTCCTCATAAACTGATTAACATGCAAATCAATTAATCTGGATAAATATGGATCTTCACACTCAAAAGATTAAGACAATCCCTAATACTATCATTTGAACCCTAAGTCCTTTTCTTGTGTCAGTAAAATCCCAACCTTTGAACTCCTGATAATGGTTGCCTTGCGGCCGAGATCATAGCTCTCAAACTTTCTTAATACTCTCACATTCACTTGTACAAGAGTATGTTAATTAATCTTGATGATTTAAGGAGAGGATATAAATTGATTGAAACTGAACATAAAACCAACATAAAGGCGAGCAACTAATAAACGGAGAGAAGAGCTTATGAGGGAAATTAAAGTTGAGTAGACTCCAGCGAGACAATGCTGGAATGAGGCAGAAACTGATGTACTTTCCAGGACTGTGTGCTATTGCATTAAAATTATGTGGTTGTTTGCAGCAACTTGTCAGCATTACAAAAAACAGGATTTGTTTAACTGATGGCCATAATGAAATATATAGGTAAAAAAGTAGGGGAAATTGGTCACGTCTATTGCAAAAATGATGCTACTTGATAATACGAAGTTTTGAGATATGTTAGTTATGATATTGGGTTCTTTTTCCTCTATCAAATGAATATGTCGTCTATTATTTAAGCCGTCTTTATATACAGGTGCATGTTCTTGATAATTCTTGCTTGTTTATTTGGAATTAGGTTGTAGAAGACTCGCCGTCTTGGTGCTCTGGGATACGCCCCAAAGACGTCATAGTAGAATGTGATGGCAAATTAGTTCGGAGTGTATTGGAGGTATGCTTTCCTTTCTAGTGTTACTATCTGGCTATTCTTTGTTGTACTTCTTCTGTTACGGGTTATATCTTCACTTTGTTTCTCTCGAACCTTTGCTGTACCTTTTTTTATATGGATATATGAAGCCACATGTTGTTTTTGCTAGTTCAGCATTAGGAGCTATAGAAGATTATTCTTGTGTGCTTAATCTGGCTTTATTTCTTGTTATTGAAAGGGGCTGGTGTTTCTTTTGCCTTGTGACTATGCCTTTGACCACTTCTTCTTTCTCGTCAGTACATAATATTCTTTCTGATGAAGCTTGATGAGCATGTTGCTAAGCTATTGTGAAATGTCTGATACACTTCGTTCTTTTTTGCAGTTCTTTGAAAAAGTATGGGATAAGGCAGGGGAATCTGTAGAGATTAATGTTTTAAGGACTAGTGATGGTAGTCAATTTAAAGTAAGCTTGACCATTGGTGAGACTACTGCAGACAAATTCTATCAGTAAGTTTCGTGCATAGATATTCTTTTTAACAATTCGATGAAGCTCAATGTGTTTTAAATGTGAAACTCCATACACTGCCCTTCCTTCCTAAATGCTTTAAGTGGGCTGCGTATTTTTTTTTTGGTTTTGGTAATGCTCTATCTGTTTGTTCCGAATAAATATGTGGTACTCGATTAACGAATTATTTCAATTTTGAGGTAGACTGTAATTCTGTACTTTCGGTAAATTAATTTTTCTATCTTCTCAATAAGGGTTTGTTTTTGTTCTTTACGGCCAGCTTTCAACAGCACAACCCAAGCCTAGAACCCGTACACCCACCGTGACAATCAATCACCCCAAAGAGCGTCCTACAAAGTTGAATAGGTGAGGGAGTTTTCTATCTAGCAATTGCACAAATCCAGAGCACCAAGACTTCCTGTTAAGGTTCATGTTCCAGTACGCGTTAATGATCTAGGTTTAGTTGTTTTAAAAAGGTATAACTGAGAACATGGTAGGGGCGAAAGCGAAAGGGGTTTTGCTTTTACCTCAAGGCAAATTTAACAACAAGAATCCAATGCTTCACTTATCATCCAAATATAATTTCATCTTTACTCTTGTACAAAAATAATCTCACCTTTGATATATGCTCACAAAAGAGATCCCCTCGTTACCCTATGTTGCGGTCTGTCAGAAAAAACTTACAAGTATTTTTCCCTTTAATGGTCATTCTCCGTGCCTTCTGTGAACGTCTTCCTCTTCCCAACCCTTTTGTTATCTTTTGATCAATTGGTCCATTCCCCTTTCATCTCTCGTCTGGTTCTGAGTTGTTAAAGAGGAGTAAAACATAACCCCATTTATAAAGAAAGTTTAGAAAGGAAGGGGCCATTTTGAGTTGGGGGACGCAATATTAAGATGGGGTGATTGATTGCCACGGTGGTTGTACTGGTTCTAGGCTTGGGATATGCTGTTGAAACTTTATATAAAAATTTGCCTTAATAGGATTCTAAAACTAAATTATCATAGGTCCTGAATGTCAATCTTTCCAATGCTCCTAGTTATTATCAAGAAAGAATAGGGCCTTGGGGGACATGGGAGAAGGATTTAAAGATGTCGGTATCTAGAGGTGGTCTTATGGGTAAAGTGCAGGAAGGCATTCACACAAGAATGAGCACAGGTGTTAGGAAGAAAGACCAGATACTCATGTCAGCCATGGAATGGAGAAAGAAGATAAAAAACAGAATAAATGTACACTTATCAATATTATTACTCTATAAAGTTTTACAAGAAAAAATATATACTTAACGGAAATGTGAGGCCAGGTAAGAGATGGGCCATTCTTGTAACAAAGCCGGGATTGTTTTTGTACAAACCGAAAAGGTGGATTTATTTTTGAAAGATGAGTTAAATGTTGGATTATTAATGTTTGATTTTCCTTACCAGAACTGCATGTTAATTGCTTTTACCTCGATTTGATGTTAGTAAGTGATATTGTGTGCACCCCTTGCAGAAACACTGGCAACATCATTGGACTATTATGTTTTCATTCTGATTTGTGCAATGGTTTTCAGGTGGAAGCTGCCTTTTTGGCGTTCGCTATAGGTCGGTGTTTGAGTACTGATTTCGCAATACTAGTAAACATGTGTTGTTTGTGATTGATCATGGTGATTGAGGAAAAATCCTAACCACAAGGTGATTTTCCATTGAAAAGGGTAATTTAGGCAACATTTTGGTGGAGCCATGGACAAAAGTGGAAGAGCAAAACTAATAAGTATTAATTAATCACAATGATCAAATTGACATTCCAAGATTTTTACCACTATAAGGATTTGTATTTATTTCTAGAACTAGCGATATACCCGTGAATTTCACGGTTAATAATATTAACTGATATTTTTAAACTTAATAATGCATATATGTTTTCATGTTCAAACTCAACTAAAAGTTATGCCCATAAATCATATAAGGAATAAGGAAACAATACGGAAATAGAAACTTTGAGGGCACTGAGGTACTCCACATTTGATTTTGACCTAAAATCTAAGGAAAAAGGAAATAGTACGAAAATAGAAACTTTTGTTAGAAAACACCCGTTAGTAACTTTCAGTCATAATCGCTCCATATTTTTCGTTCTCGTCTAATCACACCTTCTACCATGACACGGCCCCCAACCTTTGGAGCACCTAGCCCTCACAAAACTATAAACCTAACAATATGTTTTAAACCCCAACCCATTATTATGATCATCCCGACGACCCCACCACCTAATCCCAACTACCGACGCCTACGCAACCATCAAATAATCACCACAACAACCATTAATCCCCAAGACCACCCCGATCATAAGATTATGATTATGATTATCTAAGAACTTAAATTTGTTAGTAGATGATAGCAAACACTTTCTTAGTGACCAACATGCAAGGTGAAGCTGACAAAACACCATAATTTCAAGTTTATACAACTTTACAATATTAACTGTTTATGAATTTTATTCTAAATTAATAATTATAATAATTTAGAAAAATTACATAATAACAACTAATCACAAGATTCTAGTAATTTTGCAAACAATATTTAAAATGATGCTACGGTGGTAGTTGTAATTGTTCTCTGATTTTAAACTACATTTATGGGATTTCACAAATTATCTCAAAAATAGTCTAATTTGAAGGCATAAAAGCCGTAATATATAACAATAGAACTAAAGTGGTCAATTGGTAACCATCATTTAGAAATTGACTTTTTAGAACCAAAAGTCAAAAGTTACTATTTAAACACAGTGAGTGTGTTCTTAGGAAACCATTTTCAGCTAAAAAGTAAAGTTAATAGATGTTTACTTTAAAAAATTTGTCACATTTGAGACTTGCAAGATGGATGGATACTTCCATCTTTTATCAAATCCTTTGCACTTATATCCCCAAGGTGAGTGTCTCAACAGATTTATACCAAATATGGTAAATCAAAACCTACATATTTATATTATGCATATCTTTAATATTATACTTGAAAATTTTCAATGCTTATATAACATACATAAAACAGCTTCAGGTTTATACCATATATTTTTGTTTGAAGGAGCGCACAAATTAGAGTTGATGGTTAGAATCCACCCCAAACCTTGGGGTAAGAAGGATGAGAAACCCATTGTCCTCATACCATACATTATAAATTATTCATGTTTATGACTCAAACTTCTCAAGATATGTACATATATATAGATGACAAAAATTAACAAATGACAAAACAAAAATAAATCTTTCAAAAAACCCACAAAACCTCTTTTAAATTGATTGACTCTAAAAGACTCACGAAATTATGAAGCCAATACCAAGATTGAATACTTTGATCCCATTTTCAGTTTTCATATATAAATCTTCATTCATATCTGAAAATTTGAAATGTATCATGAAATGGATTTCTTATATGCCAATAAGGATATTAAAAAGCTGGTTAATTTAAATCTACTTGATCCCCTAATCTAACCATGTAATTTCACTTCTCAATTAGTGTAACAAATTGTTGGCAAGAGAAAAATTAAATTTTAAAGAATGATTCTATTGATTTTCTAACATTTTCCTACTCTAAAAAATTACTTGTTGTTTTAATAGGAATATCTTTTGTGAATTTTGTTCATCATGTTGAAGATAGGATTAATTATTTACTTATTCCTATTTAGTTAGTTGTTTATAGTGACAATCTATTTTGATTTTATTTAATCATGTTAAGTCAATGCTAGTTTGATTTGACACTAAATTTTCCTATTCGTTACATATTTTTCTTGTCTATTTTACATTACATAGTTGTTTTAGTTTGAATCTCGTTGACGCAAAATAGAATATAATTTTTAAAAATTGATATTAACATTTCAATTATTATTCATTGAACCCTTCATTTGACCGTGCATTTTTACATCTCAATTTTTTTAGTAATTTTATGGTGTGGCGGTAAAAGAAATTTTAAATATCAATTTCTACCCGTTTTCGAATATAATTTACTGGTTCTTTTAACATACATATTTTCTGACTTTTAGTTCCCATACTACTAAAAGATACTTTTAATTCCTTATTTATTCCTTTATTTTTGATAGCGTAGTTAGGTTTTTTAGTGAAATTTTATTATACATATTTTATCATGCTAAATCAATTATAGTTTAATTGATTTATTGTTATACTTTCCTATTTTATATTAGTTAGTTTATCTATATAATACCTTTTTGAATTCTTTATTTGTCATGCTTAATTATCGATAGTTTGATTTGTTTCCTTGCTTATACTTTCCTATATTACATTTGTTAGTTATTTTAGATATGTATGGCTTGATCTATTACCTTATATACATAATCATGTAAAACAAAAGGAATATAAAACCGGAAATTAATAATAGATATTGGTAAGTATCTCCTTGATCATTGTAGTACTTATTTCATGACGATAATCTATCTGATGCCACCCAAACTTATCACTTAACAATAAATGGCATAGTGGTTGGAAGTTTCGTTTCCAAACGTGAGGTCTCGAGTTCAAACCTTTATATTACTCTATTTTGATTAAGATTAATTTCAGTTGTGGTGATTGAGACGACAACATATGTACGCTGACTGTGTTAAATTCATATAACAACGCCATGTGTCAGCCATGGTTGTTGTTTTAATAATATATATTAGATATGCCAAGATTTTTGTAAAAACGGGTATTGGAACTCTATTGTATTTATTTCTAGTGTGTCAAGTTCAAAAATGGTGTATGTCAAGATCATAAAAACGCGAGTCTCTTTAGTCAAAACATTGACAGTGTTATCAAATCTTGTACATCACTGAGCATTGGATGATTACTAATTACACCATGTTATTTTATGTTGAACAATCAATTATAGTCATATTGACAAAGAATCAAAAACTAAAATTCTTGAATGTCGTGGGATTGCTGTCTGTAGTACTTTTGCCGTACCAATACCTAACTTATCCATTGTCGGGTACCAAACCAAGCAAAAATTATGATATCAATTATGCTTGCCACAACCTTACTAATTGTTTTGGGAAAATTTATGACAACAATTATTTAAAGGATGGGGGTTAAATAGTTATGACAACTACTAGTATAGGCTTGGGAGATTGAGGTATGACATCTTCTTGTATTTAGGACAAGAGGAATAAAGCAACAAAAGTAAAAATGACAAGAACAATTTTGCACGTGGAAAACGCTTTGAAAAGGGAAAAACCATGGGAGATTGTAGTTTACCAGCCTTTGTTAATGTTTCACTATGTAAATTGTTTGTGAACATGTACATTGGACATCTGGACAAATACACTAGACATCTGGACATGTTCTGAGGACTCTGGACATGTTCTGTGGATTCTTGACATCTTCTGAGGATTCTGGACATCTTCTGTGGATTATGGACATCTACAAGATAATAATCTAGAATACAACGGGAATAAAATAATGACTGTTTAGAGTAAGGACTAGTGAAATATAGTAGGAGAAAGTATGTAGGTTAAGTAGAGTGTGTCTTGAATGATTTGCCAAGTCTCCTTTAAATAGGCAAAATATAATGTAGTTGGTTCCTCCATTTTAGGCATGTGCACCTATTCCTTTGGGATCTCTTTGACCTTTCCACCTTCTTCTCCTTCGATCTAGATTTATTCAGTTATAGGTTGTTGAGATAATCTTGCATAAAGATCTGTTGGCTTAGTCTTCAATAATTCGTGAATGTGCCCTTGTTGTCCGCTGACTGGTCAACAAACTGGGTCAACTGGCCACTCTGGTAGTTGAGATATTTCGGGACATGACTTGGTCAATATTGTTTGTTGAGCTTGTTGTTCACCACTTCCTTTTTATATGGAACTACCTTGAATATTAAGTAAATATCTTTGACCACGTGCCATATTGTTGAGAGAATCTCGGGCTTCATATCTCGATATTCGACCTGTCAACTGGTCCGTCATCTTATCGTCATCTTGTCGGTCATCTTGTCGGTCATCTTATTCGTCATCATGTCGTCATCTTGTCGTCATCATGTCGTCATCTTGTCCGTCATCAGGTCGTCATCTAGGCTTGTCGACAACCCCGGACATCAAGGTCGATACCTCGGACATCAAGGTCGATACCTCGGACATCAAGGCTGGCAACCCGGGACATCAAGGCCGACACCTCGGACATCAAGGCTGACAACCCCAGACATCAAGGATGGCAACCCCGGACATCTATGCTAACAACTTCCTGTCAACTATGGTGACAACTGCTGGTCATCAATGAGGACATTTTCTTGATAAAATTACACCCAAACAAATGTCCCCAATTTCTTCTTTATGGTGAACAACCATTAAGAGGAAACTTACTACAAAATCTTGATTGTTGTTACGTAAACTTTGTTACATAAGAAATTTGTTACATCCAACATATCAATTATTTCGTATGTCTTAAGGTATATGTCAAGCGTTTGTATGTCGATATGTGTATTTGACATATATACGTGTGTACATAAGCTATAATGATATATGTTATTCATTACATTGTCTCTTATGTGCTAAATGTCATACATCACATGTTAGATGTTTTGGGTAACATATTGTGTTACCTTTCGTCGCATTGTTGAGTATCAGTGTGTATAACAAATATGCTCGTAGTGAAAGGTGTTTTGTGTGTGTATATTTGGCCAAAAAAGTATGTTGCATCTTATAAGGTATGTATTACCTTCATCTGTTTTGACAAGTTGATGCTTCAGTGGCATTTCTGTTAGTAGGATATACCTATTAACTTGACATCTTGGACATCACGTGCTAGTCAAATTCTGGTCGTTTTGTTTGGACCGTGTTTGCATAGATGTTCTATGCTTTTGTCTTTTTCCCAAACATATACTTGTCATATCTATGTCTGGCAACGAGTTTGTCATTTACATATAGATAATTATAAAGAATATGTCAAGTAGATGCCAAGTAGTAAAATTTGCAAATAATTCAAATGTCTTTAACAATATTAAAGTCTAAAGGTGAAAAGCATCGCAACTCCTAGGAACCACTTTCCCTTTCCTTATCAATTAACGTTTAAGCTATGTTGCTTATCACATCATTAATAAGGAACAACTTTCCCAATTTAGGATCCTTGGAGTTGTCGAATGTTTCCTTAGGACCATGACCCCAGTTTGAAATCTTCTTACCCTTGCTATTGATACAGGAGCTGTAGTTAGTTGGCGCGCAAATTAGAATAAAAGTTAGTTACAAGTTGTTAGCTGAGCTGGCAACTCTGTCAATTTGTTAGTTAGTTGTCAGTTAGATTGTCCTAACTGACATATAAATACTTGATTGTAATGATTGATAAAATCATCCATTTCATTAATAAAATTCTCTTATCTTCTCCTTAATTCTCTGATCTCTCAATTCTCTTTCTTTATCTCTCTCGTTCTTATAATTCTCCTTCTATCACAGTTCTTCTGTTCCTTAGTGAAATACAGTTGACATCTTAACTGTATTATTGGTATCAGAGCCAAACTCGGAGTGGGTGGCCTGGAAAAGCC
>CAAKMY010067067.1:0-32544 GCA_901111285.1 Corrigiola litoralis
CGAGAATAGTAGCAGCGTGATCCGAGAAAAGCATGGGTTGATTAATAAGGCAGGTGTTGGGGAAGTGGCTCAACCAGTCACTGGAGCAGTACGCCCTGTCCAGTCTTTCAAAAATAGCTTCCTCCCCTTCCCTTCCATTACTCCAGGTGAATCGTGGACCTCGGAAGGGAATTTCAATAAGTTCATTGTCCATCCGCCAGTTAACAAAATCCCTCCATCCCCTGATGAAATTAACACCCCCTAATTTATCTTCAGAAAACTCTACCTGGTTGAAATCCCCCACTATCACAAATCTATGTAGGGAACCCAGGATGGAGGTCAACAAATCCCACACAGCAGGCCGATCAGTAACACAAGGGGCACCATACAAACACAACAAGTACCACTCTAAACCATCAGAGTCCATTATGTTACACACAATTACATTGCAGGAAGCAAAAACTACCCTAGTAGAGATGGAGGAGAAACCTAACAGCAAAAGACCCCCCTAGTGCCCAAGGCATCGACACCAAACACAAAAGGCGGGTTACCCAGATTTAATTTATTTAACGCCTCAGCATAAGAGGACTTAGTCTCCATTAAGAAAAGAAAAGTGGGATGAAAAGAGTGGGCTAGCCACTTACTGTAAGGAATTGCAAGGGAATCCATCCCACCAAGTCCCCTGCAATTCCAAGAAATTATCGTCATGGATCAATGGGAGGCTGAGTCTGGGCAGCCACCACACCCACTTCGTTAGCCTCGCCGCTTTTTGGTGCCGCGGGAACCACAACTTGATCTTGACCCGGGCCTTGGGGTCCATGGGCCGCGTCATCGATTGCTTGGGGGGAAAGGGAGGTGGGCCTAAAAAGAAGAGAGTCACCCTTTTGCCCACCCCCACAGACCGACTCAGAAGAGGAGCCATTCAGGTTCACTGTAGCTTTAACAATCTCCGTTTGCCTGTACCTTTTGCGAATTGGACGATCTCCCTCAACATACCTGGCACATCCACTTCCAGGATCATATGAAATAAGAGACCTTTTCCTTTTGGATGGCATGACTTGTTTCCCTTTCCGCTGATCTTGCTTTCCCCCCACCTTCCCTGGCTTTGATCCAGCTTTATCCTTCTGGCCATCACCCAAACCCCTCTTCTTACCTTTTCCATTACCTTGACTTGTTTTTTCTTTCTTGTTGGTTTGGATTTCAGGTTGGACCTCAGCTTGGATAGTGTTATGCGAGGTGCTTGACGATATCACAATAGGCCCAGGAGTCTGTTGTTGTTGTAGGGAGATATCTTGTTGGGTTGGTATCGGATCTAGGACAGTTTGATGGAAAACATTGTTCCACCATTCACTCGGGCCAGCAACATTCGGGCCTGGAGCTTCCACCCTAATAACACACCCCGGTCCATTAGCACCCATGTGGAGATCCTCGGCACCGAAGTCAGCTGGTATAGTCATTCGCCAGCCCATTTCAGCAGATAGTTCATCTTCCCGGAAAGTTGGGTTCGGCCCACCCCTTTGACCCGCTCCGTTTTGGACGACAGTTGTGTTGCCCAACCCAGGGATGGACTGAAGATTGGTATCCTCATTGTCTCGACTAATCAGATCCAAAATCATGGGGTTAAGACCCACATTCCCTGGACCAGGAAGTGTTGGGCTTGTAACTGGCCCAGGAGAAGGAAAGGAGGGGGGTTGAGTGGTCCCCTCAAACCTCTCTGGGGCTGACATCATAGCGCACACCTCATCCACATGTGAGAAATGGTTATGACCCCCAGATCTTCCTATTCCACTCAGATGTTCAGCAGACGTTGACCCGACATTCATTAAAGTCTCACCTGGAATCTCACCTGGAATCCCCGCCGCCATCTGATGATTGGAGAAGTTATTATCCCCTAAGTCTCTTCTAATACCTCCAAGGTGGGCCATGGGATCACCCATCACTGCAGAGCCCGCAGTATATCTGGTATTCCCCTCTGCTCCATCTCTGTTGTCGGCATCATCCATGTGGATATTCCCATCAGTAGCACCACCCTCATTCATATTACAGTAATTTTGGTTCCCATGCATGTCGAAACCAGGGGGGTTAGTTCCATACGCAACCCTCGTATTCCAAAAAAGCTCGATATCAGGCAGTCCTCGGATCATGTTTGTGTAGTGGGGAAAATCAAATCCCTCCCTAAACATGTTGTGACCCCCCTGCTCGAACAAGGAGAACCTTCTCATAACACCACGTCTTGCACAGGGGTCCGATAGTCTACAGTTTGACGTGGAGTGGCCAACCTTACCACATTTCTTACAAAACCGGAAAACCCCCTCATAGCGGAAGAACACCCACTTAACATCATGACCCCCTATTGAGAAAAAACATCCAGGGATTAAAGGGAGGGAGAGGTCAAGTCGCATTCTTACCCGCACATGGTGGGTGTTAATGAACACCGGGTCCGGGTTAATTGGGTCCACGAATAGGATCTCCCCTACTGGCCTTAGCAGGGAGATAGCGGTATCTTCATCCAGGTAACCCACCGGCAGCCCTTCTATACGGACCCACATTTCAACTAGAAAGAAGTTAATCTCTCTGGGAATGGTATATTGAGACATCCTGGACAGACTCATCAGATGCCCCATGATAGAGATGGTGCCCTCCAGCACCAACTCTTGGCAATCCAGCAGGTTATTGCACTGGAGCAGGAAATATTCCCCCATACGGTGAATCAGAATCGGCCCTCTAGGCCTCCACCTGGAGTCCACCATTCTTTGAACCTGGACACGCTCAAGAGTAGAGATGTCTATTAAGAAGCCAATGATCGTATATGCCCAGTTGATAGACCCATTGTTTGACTCATGAGGTGGGAGATCAATCACCACCCCCATTCTAGCCATTAAGCCTGGCACGTTGTTGTGCATGATTTCCAGTAACCCCGTCACAGAGTGTGACCACGGAACCAAGAGAACCAAGGAAAGAAACCCAAACACTAGGAAGTTATGCGGAGGAGGGAGAAGGAAAAATGGGAGAGGAGGAAGAAGTGAGTAGAAATGGCAAAGGAAAACTCTAAATAAATAGTGCATACAGGAAGAGAGCCCATAAGACATTTTCTAAGGGGGAGGGACTAGGAATGTGGAAGGATAATACTCTGAGACCTGAAAAATCCTTAAGTTTTACCCCCAAGAAACCTGCTACATACGCCACACCCCCCATTGGTGGAGCTGGGCGGCTGAGGGGAGTTAAACAGTCATTTGCTAAGTTACCTATCGCGCATGCGGAGCATAGGCCAAATCTTCGAGGTAATGATTAATGATAAGTAGTATTTGAGTAGCTCAAGATAGGTAATAGTAAAGAGATACCTGGGGAAGGGGAATCTGGGTAGGAAGATATCTGGATATGGGAGATTTTGGGGGAAGAAAATTTTTTGGGGTAAACGCAGGAGATAAAGCTAAGAAGGGCTAGGTGAAACTCAGTAGGTCTACGGACGGAAGGGAAAGAAAGCTCACTTTTAGTGGAATATCTCACTTTTAGTGAGGAAACTCTCTTTTAGAGAGAGAGGCTCTCGTTTTAGAGAGAGAGAGGGTATAACGATTGAGATTTGTATCTATTAGACATATACTTGATGTCTAATATATCATAGTTGATCATATAAATTGTCAAGTGTTCTTTCTAATCAATCAAAAATAAAATGTTTCCCTGGAAGAAGAGCAGGATTCGGGTTCAACTCTCTCATCATTCTTAAAAGCAAGGTGACCCATGTTAAGGAGGTCAAACCAATGAGCTATGGAAGTCAGGGTGTAAAAAAGAAAGAGACGAATGGGGTTTCCCTCCCTTTTGGCATAGTGGGCCTCCCGCAGGGGGCCTGAGATTATTCGGACCATCGTCCCTATTATGATCCCATAACCTTACTAAAATCATTGACGATAATATATGTAAATATCAAAAAAGGTGGTTAATCAAATTACAAGAAATCAAGACTAAAATTGTATGAAAAGTCCACAGCAATATAGCACGGTACCACCCCTGCTTTAAAAAAACAGATTATTATCATCCACAAAACGCATCATAACAAATAGAACATAGTGCATTATCAAAAATTTATGAGAAGCATAAGCCTTATCAAGACAATCAAAGCTCTCTGAAATTTTCATTCCATATGGAATTTATTGAGGCTAAGATCAAATCCATCACGCTCACAATTCCCCCTCAATAGTACCATATATAAAATATACCATTCTTTAAAGTGTTCTATAACAAAATTTAATAGCAAAAACATGAATATATTTGAACATAGAAATCAATAACTTGCTTATCCCAAGCAATACTAGCAACCTCGTTACCTTAGCAAATTTTCCAAACTAATCCAAGCTTCCAATTTATAAAGTGTCTCTCTAATGGTCTAGTATTGAGAAGGAAGTAAGAATACAGAGTAACGTCAAAAATTTGGATATAAAAACTGATTCAAGTGGTATCTTTGAAGAGTGTCAAGCAAATAGTTTTTTTTTTATCCTAAGTGTCAAGCAAATAGTAGCGCAATGAGAGTTGTTTAGTCTTTCAAGAATTTTATGAGTCCGTTTCTAAGTATTGCACCAAGTAAAATGAGGGCTCACACAAGTTAAAAGAGCCAGTCATGTTGTAACGACCATTACTCCCCCTACCTTCGGGGGATCAAAAATTGGTTCCTCTCCTTCCCCGTCTTATCCCACAACTAATGTACTTGACTGAAATCTCCAATTTCTACGAAAATCGCTAAATAATGATTAAACATGTGAGAGGATCCAAATGATATATGTCACCGAAATAAAGAAAATCATATAATTTTGTATGTCCAATCATCCTAAAGATCCCAAACAGAGGATCTGTCTTCAACAATAGGAACTCCATAAACAAGGCACAAGTACAAACTAAGAATAATCTTATTAATATCATTGACTTTTAAGTACAACAAAAAACTTCAAAGAAGACACTACAATTAACCCCTCTAAAGGCTCTAAGCTACCCAAAGACCTTTACTAGAACCAAAAGCATAACTACCAGAAACACCACGTGCTCCAAAACACAATTTAAAACCCGGATTTTTCAACCCGAACTTGAAAACACCCAAACAACAAAATAGTTTGGGTCCAATTGGTAGGTTTTTGATCGACCCATTGGACACCTTTAACTAAATTTACAGATCGAATGACTTAATTGAACTAAATGAGATATACTAAATTCTTTTATGGAATAAAACTCCTAACACGTTTTTCAACTGAATTTAAGTAATAATGTCAATATTGACCTGTATTTTAACCCTAACTCGACCAGATTATACATACACTTAACCGAATTCTACCTCGAACACATATACACCTGTATTGTGCTCAAACTAACTACGGGTATGTTCTATGGTTCTATCATGATCCGACCCGTTTATCAAGTCTAACTACCGCACAGCATAGGCTACAAAGCCCAGTTGGTCCTTTTATACATACGGACCTCCTGCTCAGCCAACCCCCAACCCACGTAAAGCCAGCCTACACACCCCCAAATAATGCAAGTCCAATAGTCCATCACAAATGTAAATTTTGGAACATCCCCCTCTTCCAATTGGTCATACGGAGTACTGAGTACTCCGTATTACATTTGGAACTCAAACTTGTGTCCCCACTTCCCAATCCCAACCACATTGGATTTAAACACTTGAGTTCAGTTCAGTTTAGTTCAGAACTTGACTTAAACTAACTCTAACTCAATCCACAAACTAAAACTCTTTCCAACTCCCCTCGTGTCATTAGTTCCCCCAATTTTCTCGGAAACAAAACTACAACTAGTAGTTGACAGACACCAATGTCGAGTAGTTGTATTCCAACAGCCTCAGCTTCAGCTGTGGCCGCAGAAACAACGACAACCTCATTCACTCCGACACTGTCTCTCCGCCGCCGACATTTCCGGGCCCACTCTCTCTCCAATGTCTCCTCCCACCTCCCCAAACTCCGCCTTTTCGACCAGGTTTTGTCTTTTTTTTTTTTTTCTTGGGTACCATATTCCATGATCTTTATTTAGGTGGGTTTATTAATCCTAGCATGTGGCATTGTTGTGCTGCTTTATGTTTGTTGTCTGGTGATCATGTAGGCTGTTTCGCCATAAAGTCTTGTATGAGAATGTTTATTTTTATTAAGCTAAAAGGCCACTTTAAAAGTCTTGTATAAGACTGTTTATTTTTTAAGCTAAAAGGCCACTTTAAAAGTCTTGTATAAGACTGTTTATGTTTTAAGCTAAAAGGCCAGTTTAAAAGTGGTCGCTTTTTCGCTTAAAGTAGTTACGGAGAATTTTATTACAATGCTTATATAAGTAAGTAAGTAACCCGTTTAACTCAATTTGTGACTAGTTCTGTTTGTAATTTAGAAAAAAGACCCTCTTTTTAGGTAAATTGTGTTCCGGCAAGACACTTGATTCAAAAGCTGATTGACAGACCTACTGATTTAGAAATCAGAAGGACTTAGGGGGAGGGATTAGGTTAATGAGGTACGTATTCGATTTGGGATGATGTAAGCCGAAGCTAATTATTTCGGATATTGGCTCTTTCGACTGTGGAGGAGTTTAGGAGATATATGCAATTGCTTGTTTCATCCTAGAATTTAAAACTATTCGAAAGCTGAGGGGTTTGATCATGAGCTCACTTGGAAATTAAGGTAGTATCAGTTTGGTTGAGAAAGAGGGACGTAATTTCGAGATATATTCAATTAGCTTAAAAAGTTGGTATCTTAAATGTAACTGGAGCTGTCTTGTACAGGGCAGTTTGGATATGTATATTCAATTTATAGGATTTTTTAAAATGCAATATTATTGATTTATTCTATTGGCCATATTTCCTACAACCTTCATTACATATGAACCTAAAAATAAAATCAACAATTTAATGATCGTGTGATCATAGTTATTCAGTTGAGCCTAAATGAAATTGCTTGTATATAAGCAAGTTCTAGCTGCTGTAGACTAAAGGCACATTTGATAGGAGTACAACATTGTCACCCTTGTGCCTACAAAAGGGGTTTCCGCCAAGCGGAGGGTCAGGTGTATGCGGCGTTCTGTATTGCATAACAATAGAGGCTGTTTCTAATTGTTAGGAGTTGATAACAAAATTTCTAAGGAGAGACTATGGGTGCCATTTAGCGAGCAAGCTCTCAAAGTCAATAACATTTTCACACTAGTTCTAAGAAGTCAGCTCCTTGTTAGTCTTCTTATTGGCACAAGTTGTGGAAAATATACGAAACACTTCCCTCATTCAATAGAAAGATTAACTAGGAAAGGGATTATGTATTTATATAAACATTTGTCGTGCGCTTAAATGTAATAAAAACAAGGCACCCAGAGAGAGTATGATAATGTACCGCCCAGGTTTAATTAACTGCTGAGCACTTACAACTGGGTGTCCTATTGCAGAGTAAGCGGACTGCTTTCACACGTACATTTGCGGCTACAGCCCAGTTGAACAATGTAAGGTTTTGGTAGCTTTACTTTGTTATGTTAGTTAAACACTCGTTCCATTGCCATCCTTCAAATACATTGTTTTCTTCAAGGCTGGCATCGGTGGATCTTCAAACGAAGCTGCGTCTAAATCTGATGCAAGTGGGAAGGAGATTAAAAATGGCAAGCCATCAAGTGAGTCTGACCCTAAACCATTGGCATCAGAGGATTCGATCTCTGAGTTCATCACGCAAATTGCCAGTCTGGTCAAGTAATGAATTTATCTTATCTTTTCCGTCATACATTATTGTGTAACCAGGAGACCTAATCCAATGACAGATCATGATTACGTAGGCTTGTAGATTCTCGAGACATAGTGGAGTTGAAGATGAAGCAACTTGACTGTGAGTTACTAATTCGAAAGAAGGAGGCTATTCCACAAGCATCACCTCCTCATGTAAGGATGATGCAGTCTTCTTCTCCACCAACAGCAGCAAGCCCGCCCGTTTCAGCACCTGTGGCTGCTCCATCAGTGTCTCCAACACCTGCTCCGCCAGTGGCACAGCCACCCAAATCATCAGTTCCCCCACTTAAGAGCCCTATGGCTGGGACATTCTATCGAAGTCCAGCACCTGGTACCCCTCCCTTTGTAAAGGTAATTCGTTCATTCATGCTAGTTAATTGATATCAGTACCTTGAGTATCTAGTTTGTATGTTCGAAGCTCAGTATTCTATGATGTTTGGTATTTCTTCTGAAATTGAGCTTTTGGCTTTTGGCCTCTAGGTTGGTGACAAAGTGCAGAAAGGGCAGGTTCTATGCATTATTGAGGCCATGAAGTTAATGAACGAAATTGAAGTAAGTTATTATTTGTTGCCTTAGCAAAGTACATAAAAGATAATTTGGTGTGAATCTAATTCATATTTTCCCATGTTGGTGAACGTGCATCATGAACTATGGATATATACTGCCAGTTTGAAATGTTGTGCCTGTTCAAGCTGAATGTGGATTTCGGACATACTATGCAATGAGCAGGACTATATATGAGCATCCTGTGTTTAGTTTTTATTTTGGAAGTGAACAATTCCATGGGGAGTGATCTGTTACTAAATAAATGAATAAATAAACAAACAAGGCACTTCGTATGAGCTGTACGATGGGGAGATCTTGTATGGTTAAAAAAATTATTGAAAAATAATTGCTTTTCTAGAAACAGAGAGGTTTTGTTAGTTGTTCTTTGAGTTATTGAAACCGTGTTGGACAACTCATGAACAAGAGCAAATTTAGCCAAATTGGACTGAAGCAGATTGAAGAATCTGGTGTTGGGACACTGTATACCATTTCAGGTATTATATAATTTCTTTAGGAAGAAAATGTTTCTGCACTAGAGTTGGCTTTTTTTTTTTTAATCTGGTGTAAACTGTAAGCATTGTATTACCCCAAAAATACTGTAGAGTACAAGTATTCTGGGGGGGCTACCCCCATGATTTACAAATAAGAAACTCCCTTTAAACTTAGATAAGCTTACCTTCTAGGGAGGGCCTCTCTGCTAAGAAAGAGGGGCACAAAGAGCTAGATACTTAATGCTCCTAAGCCACTGTTTATCCTTTCCCTACAAGTTTCAAGCCCCATTACAAATATCATGTTTGATTCTCTGTTCAGCAACACTAGGTAGGCAGATAATATCATCAATTCTACATATGTATCTAACGTTGCATATGAAAAAAAATCTGCTGCAGCTAGCACATCTCAAAAAACTTGCTTCTGTAATATTGGCACTCCTCCTCTTCTTAAACTCCACTAACAAGCAGCACTCAAAGCTCCTGGACAGTTCTTAATGCTGATTCATAAAAAATGAAGCGATTCAGAAGTTTTTCACTAAAAGTGCAGTAGAAAAACAAATTATAAACTTTCTCAGCGCAGTTGCCACATAAGGGGCAAACTGCATCATCACAGATTCACAAGCACCAGAGTTAGGTTTGCCCTACACTTGATGCACTTGATCAAAATCATTATGAGGGTTGGCCTCCAAATTTGGGTAGCTTAAGTACAATAGAAGTGCTTCAAAGTTCGACTTAGCTTAACCCTATTCTCTTCACCTTAGTAGAGTGCCTGGGTTTGATACATGGATCTTAAGGTTCCTATTGCAATTAGATCAAAAGTGCAAACTAGGATCTATCTAGTTTAGTAGACATGAACAGCTAGATCCTATTCTGGTTGATTACTATTACTACAGACCATTGCAGTGTTTACTAGGGCTTGAAATCACGGTTCTTAGATTTACAAAACCCACGGCTCAGAAACGTGGTCGGGGTTTGTGATTTGTAGAATATGGAGAACCTGATTCGCTAGGAATCCTTCACTACTGATCCACTATTTTTTTCTTTTACATTATTTAGAAACTAGAAAGGATATACATTATACAATTCAAGTCCAGAGGTTCCGTATATGAATTGAGCTTCGAACAGGCGTCTATCTATGCTGTTTCTGTTTCATAGGCTCATAGCAGTTCAATTTAGGTTAATGGAACTGCTTGTTTCTGATCCTGATTCGTTCTGTGTTATGAGAGACCTTTGGACCTTATTGAAGGAACTTGGTCAGTCATTGAAGATTAGTATATAGATATTAACTTCAAAATGGCAGCTGTTTATGCTGCTATCGAGTCACCTTATGACAATTTCAATTGAAACTGCTTGTTTCCGCTCTTGTAAAAAAAGAGCTTGTTTCCAATCCTGTCCATGCCACCTATCCTTGTGTGACTGATTAGTCTATTCTCGATAGGCATTCTCTTGTTTTTGATAAAGAACTTTGCAATGTGTCACTGTTTTGGCATTTGCAGTCTGCAATTACAAATTCTGACTTGAGTTCACTCCTGTAGGCTGATCAATCAGGGACCGTAGTCGAAGTCCTTGCAGAAGACGGGAAACCTGTCAGCTTAGATTCAGTAAGTTTTTTTTATTGAATGTTAATCTCTTACAACAACTAGATTTTCTCCTAATAAAATTATCTTTGACTTGTCTTGGTTCCTCTGCAGCCTCTGTTTGCAATTCAGCCATAGAGAGGTCAACTAGCCAAACAGAAATCTGAACGAGTGAACGGAAATGATAAGGTAGGTTGTTTTGTTGGTTATACTCTTTTCTCAGCTTGTAGACAAAAGATATTTTGATTGAGATGTGTTGGTGGATGAGGAAGAAGAGAATTGGAGGAACATGTTATTAGTCTATCTATTTTTGCCCCTCTTGGAATATTCAGAGGGGTTGTCAATTCTTTTGTCATGTTTTTTGCAAACATAGTTTCTTAGTTTCTGCCTCTGGAATTTGCTGGAGGACATTACTTTAGTTTAATTGTGCATTTCCCCTTAGACCTTGATTTTGGCCATCTTAACACGGTAACCAAACACAAATAAGTGTCTAATATAGTACTAATATTTTTATTCATAGAAATTATTACCATTTACAAAAAGGAAACGTATTTTTATAATTTCTATAATAAGAAATAGTACACTTTTTTCTGTTGATTGTATAGACAAATAGCATTGTCCTTCACTTTAAGGGCCAAATGGAGTGTAATACTTGTCTCAGCCATAGGTTTGGAGGTACTATGATCTATGTATTTATGGTGATTCTTTTTCTTTACCTCATTGAATCAGTCTAAAGCTATTTTTATTAGCTCATCTAATGTTGATGAGTTGGTGATCCTTTGAGCCAACATTTTCTCCTTATCGTAAAAAAACATATCGTCACTGATCATGACTCATGAGTAGTATTTGTGCAATACACGTGGTGAGGCCTCGGATGATATTGAAGATAAACCATGATTCCTCGTGTGCATTATTCCACATTAATCATGTGTTAGCAAGTTGATTAAGTTAATTCCTCGGTATTTCATAGTTGTTTGCGGCACCATGAGTTGTAGTTGGCAACTGGTAGCCAAATGTTAGGTAAAGTCTTGGTCTACTCCTTTCTTTTCAGGTTAATTGCACTAAATGTTCCCGTGATACCAAACTCGGCCAAAAATGTGTGCAAGAATCACAGTTCGCAGATGCTGTTTTTTCATTTGTCCTATCAAATGAGTATGTCAAAAACGCCAGCCACAGTGGCGCTTGGCAAGTCATTTGTGTCAATCTTGACATTTACTAGTAGGAATATTTCGGTGAAAAGAAACTGAACCTCATGAAAGGTGTTTTAGATAGATGGATATGGTATATGGATTAATTAATGTCGCATCTGGCAATCAAATTCAAAGACGAAAAGATTAGATGCATCCAACTCACCAAGGACCACAGACGACAGTAGAAAGTGTACAAAATTGTCCAATTATTTTAGATATCAAAAAGTATGTCATCTGAAAAAAATATTTCATTCTAACAGTATCCTTTTGCCTTCTAAAGATTTTACAAAAGGTGGTACTACTCCAATGTGTACATGCTTCATCGAGTTTCTTGAATAAGCTGGAAATCTTGCCATGGTCTATAGCCATAGTGCACGTACTAGTGCCATTGTTACTTGTAGGTTGGAGGTTATAGGACTTGTAGCCCCTATGTAAAAGTTGAAGTGCTTCCCTAATCAGCCCATTACTAATAGGACACTGTCATGTCTCATGATCACAACCCATCATCTCATGGCCCTGGAACTCACCTCAACAAGAGGTGTAACTTTCAAGTTCGAACATAGGGAATCCTTGTGGATTAGTGGCCAAGAAGCGACTAGCTAGGCTGGCGGCCTGTAGGGAGTAGGGACAAACCTTATATTAGGGAGGGTATTCTCTGTTCAGCCATCGCCAATCTTTAACCCCCACCCTTCCCAAAGGAAGGGGGCAAAAAAAAATTAAAGAAGAGACAAAAATGTAGACTAGTATATATGTATAACTCCATCCAGCCACATATAATAGTTCCATTAGAAATTTTTAGATGAATCTTTGACCATCATTTTGGATTAGAATTAATTATCCTTTAAATCCATAATATTAGAAATCAAAAATAAATGGAGTATAATATTACTTTTCCATATTACAATATTACATTTTCTAAAAAAAGTTGTTCATAATTTGAGTCTTAAACATATATGGAATAGAGTACTTAATTTATTCTAAGGGCATTAGATAGTACGTATACATGTTCACATTTTTTATGACTACAATACTGGCCTCTTTGTCTCAGTACTCAATAATCATCCTATATCAACGAATTATTAGAGAATAAAATTTACAGAGAAGATGATTCTATGATAGGACATGTCGATGTGGTAAGTGAAGGCAGATGAAAATGTCTTTGGTGATCAACTTAATTATTGTGTTTATGGCGATGTTCATATATTTACATGAGTCTTCTCTTCAAGATGTTTGTACTTAAAAACTACTACGTAATTTTTTTAAAAGAAAAAATACAAATGAAAACTTAGGATTAATGGAGAATAAACTTAAGTTGGGATTAATGAAAAAAGAAATAACCAAATTTGGGATTACTCACATTAATTTTCCTTAGTTTTTCATATTCTAAAATGAATTTTTAATCTACAACTTTTGAAGCCTAGTCCTAGATGTTGATAAATAATTTGGCCTCACGCTTAGACCATTTCATCCCAGACCAACTCACTTTTCTTGTCCTTCAACTGCCTTATCTTGGTATACCTAGATATATCGACTTATGCCAATTCGAAAATACAGGGTCTTAAAGATGATTTTTTAATCCAAAATTCAAATATAAACTATTGAATATACTAATTGAAATTATGTTTGATTAAAAGGATAATTTGAATCTAACTTGTGTCATATCCGAAATTACTAAATCAAAACCAACCTGATTGACCAGTTGAACAAGTCTATGCACGACCAAGATTCTTTTCTAATGGGATAGACACAAAAACACTGTTTTTAAATGACCCATAATGAAAACTGTATCAAAAATTACGTCGACCAGGACCAACTACTACTTCATAAAATAAGAAACTCATACACTTAAGTGAGTCATATTTCTTTATCTCGTCATGCTCCAATGCTCAAGAGTAAAAACTTTGACTATACTCGTTTAAAAATAATGATGTAAGTGAAAATAGGAGAGCTATTACTGAAAAACAGATCAGCAGTCAAACTAAATTTGATGGTTTAGTACATCACAATATCACATGAGCAAACTCGTCAAAACAAATATGATATGATCAACGCTTGCGACATATATCGAAGTACCAATTAGCTTAGATCGATGGGACTGAAGCTATCCTACAATGTACTAGTACCCTTTATCAAAAAACAATTCTTTTGGGTACAATCTAATATGGAAACTATGTCATTTCCTTCAGAACACACATTAGTTAGGTTTGTGTTTCATTTAACATGGTACAAAAGCGAAAGCAACCCTGCATGTATCACTATTCAGTATTCACTATGAATATGTAGGTGACCTGACATTTTTCATATGTTAATCCGAGATGTTGCTTTAAATGTTCATAATTTGTTTCACAAGAAATAATCAAGAGATCAGCTATATATAATATACTCCTCTTTCAACCAACTTAGATCACATAGCCTCTTGCCCTCTTGTGATGCAAACATGAACTTATATTGCTTATTAACACGACAAGCAGGTAGAACAGTCAAGTCGTTCAACCAAAATTTTCTAGAATTATGTGAAGCTTCCATATAATTCCCAAGATTAAGAGAAGGTCTATGTCAACCATTGCAATATATTTTAAGATCGATTCTCACTTGGGTCAAAGACTCAAAGTTACCGAAAACTATATATATTATGTGGCTTGCATTCTTTATTTATGTTGATGACGCATGAAACTATCTTATGGTATTATGCAATTTCAATATTTATATACAGCTGATGAATGGAACTATCTTATGGTCAGAACCCAAGAAATGCTGCAAAGAAGGAATCACACCAACCTAGCTACCAAATCCATTAATATTTCCATTAAATCCGGGCATGTAATTGGAGTCCTCTCTAAGCAACCGCATACATACCATATGGTCTCTCTCTGTCTCGTTCTTCCATCGTCTATTATACTCCCTTTCTTTTTCGGTTTAATGGGATGAAGTTGATGTTAGCTATTTGCCACCATGACAGCTCCTGTACTTTGTGGCCACGGAATTATCACACAATTAAGGACCCTTTTTTGAAGTTTAGTTTTCAGAAATTAAGGGTTAACTACTCCTTACCAACTAAATTCATAGGGACACACTACTGACACTCCATACATATCTTCTAGCACTCTCTCTATCTATCATTTCGGTATACATGTGGAGTCCCAACAGAATTTTCCAAATAATATAGCACAAACTAAGAAAGGCGAAAAGTTTCTAAGATGCTCCAAGCTAAATTTTACGTGTACCACAAAAAGTAATGTTAAAACATACTTATCTGGACATGACATTGTAACCGGATATTAGCGCTAACACAATACAAAATAAATCGTGCATTTGCCCTGGTTTTGAACATAAGAAAAATAGAGAAATCATTGTAATTTTGAAGAAAAGCATGCACCCAAACACTAGATAGTACCGACCATAATGCCCATGAGTATTTTTTTAGGCGAAACTTCATTAATAAAAAGCCATACGACATCTACATCGGATCTTGAACATTTCATAAGACAAATCTAAAAAAGGTAAACAAAGTCCAACCAAATAAAAACTACGATCAATAATTATTAGTTATAATGCTTCTGAATGCCCTCTAAGATCCTGTATCAAGACAGTTTTGAACGAGGGGGTCTTCAATGATCTTTTGTAGTTTTGAAAGGGAGGAACTTTGTCACCTCGATCAATTTGCAGACGAAATACTAGCATCCGGCGCACCACCATATGAGTTGCTAGTAGTGGCCACAACCTCCAACTGCGAAAACAAAGGGCTTGTAGATCCGACCAAACTCGACCAAGAGAGTATCAAATTCGCCCATGAGACACCAACTCTCACAAGAGGAGAGACTTTACTCCCATAAAAAGGGAGAGGAAACCGCCCATAGAAGGGGGAATGAGACTCTCACAAGGAGAGAAAACATTATTTATAAAGCAAAATATAAAGAAAAGCATAAAATTTGGAGTAGATGAGGCCGGAAATGACCCAAAAAGGCCACCCCCTGAGGGAGTATGTGTGAACGGCGCTTGAGTTGTTAGGGTTTCAGAGAGAGAGAGGGTCGTTTTAGAGAGAGAGAGTAACTTACTAATGCCCATGAGTACTTGTATCAAGTAAAAAGGAATTGTTTTAACTTAACTACAGATATCGAGTTTGAAATCTTTAAAATATAGCAATGTCAAAATTCTAGGAAAGGAAAAATGATTATATTACCTTTGCGGTCCTATCTAAATATGTACTCAACCGGATGGTACAAATTAAACCTAAAACAATATTAGATACTAGCAAAGTAGCAACACAGCCAAAATAATCTTTATACAAGGTAGTTGCAATGTAAAGTACATCATTACTAATATATGTGCCGATGGCAAGTTTCATGATGAAAAAATTGTTATGTAACTTATGAAATCAAAACAAATGTATTGTTTCATCAATTAAATACAAGATAAACATCAAACATCAAAATGCTTACTCTCTCAATTTCTTTTTATTCTTCATATCTGAAATTTCAAGATTTTCAATAATACACTACTTGGACCGTTACTTTTAGCATTTATATATATTGTTAATTTGAGCTAAAATTATACTTTCAAAAATCACAGTGCGAAAGCAAATTTAAATACTTTACTTCCACATTATAGTTTTTTTTATAAATATTTTGTTTGTGAATTTAAATATCATAGTTCTAAAATTTTGACCGAAAAAGGTCAAGTAGGGAAAAAAGAGGAAAACGATGTATTACTTAATTAGCATTTAAGGATTGAGATTTAAATGTAACGGGTGATAAATATATATTTTTTTGGTTTTCACCATTTGATTTAGTGCGGATTAGAGCAAAGCAAGACCACTAGGGCGGCAAACATTGTCTTTTGAGTTTTAACACTGCTGATTTCTAAGATCTCAAACCTGAGATCTTAAATAAAATTATAACAACTCTTTATCAATTGATCTAAGTGCTCTGGGTTATGTAACGGGTGACAAATATGTTATAGCTTCTCATAAGCAACCGAGGAAAAAAGTGTGAGCCATGCGCCTATGGAAAGGGGTGCTTGGAAATTGTAGAGGGTTAGTGCATAAAAGGGTAAGTTACCCTCATTTTTCATTCTCTCTATTAATTATCTTATGTTCAGTACTTTTGCTTCCCTTTATCACTTTTAGGTAAAGGATAGTTTACCCATACTAATAAATCATCTTTATTTTGTACCCTAGCTATGCTTTTATTACAAACAAATTCACTTAACAAGATTGTCCACTTTACCCCTCTCTTTACATACTATAGTACATACAGCACAATAGGTTTTTTTTTTTTTTTTTTGGTGCATCAGGCCATCAGCACTAGAGCTACATACTGCCTACATGACATCCTTTACGTATATTTCTTGCTTTCACACTCCACTAAACTAGTTTGCCAACCTACCCCCATTCCCTCATTTCCCTCTCTATCACTCCTATATGAGTTTGACCCGTCGACACCATAAGCCAACTGCTGTTTGTTCTGCTCCTCTACCATTTTTATATTTTTCCCTTTTTTTCATGTTGTCTCTTTTTATTTCTTATTCTTTCAAAAGGATTCTTACCCCACCAACACCTTTATTTGATCCCTAAAATGATCTTGTTCCCAAGTTTAAACGGAAGCTAGCAAATAGTAGCAGTACAGCAAAAACCTCAAATTCATCTCCTTTTATTTCCTTTTCCATTTCTACTAGTAAAAAGCACCCTTATTAAATATCCACTTTCCTCTTTTATCACAATTTTTTCCCTTCCCTTCACTTCTCCTTGCACCTTTCCTTCATCATATCCTCTCTCAAAAACCCTAGTTATGGTAGCTGAGCTACATAGAGCTCAAAACATTATCTCCTACTACATCTATATTTATATCTATACTCTCTTTTAACCTAATATTATTCTTTCATTTCTTCTTCTCCTCTCTTCTCTACCCCATCCTTAGAAAGTGTTATTGCAGTGTACTGTTTATACCAAGATATCAACAGGGATTCTCTTTAGATCATGTAGTAGCCTTTTTTCAGGAAACCTTTTTTCATACAGGAGGAAGTGGAGGAAAGACAAGCATAAGATTGCCTTCTTCATTGCATATCCAAGCTTTTCAGATTTCACCCCACTTTTCCATATCTTTTCTTCTCTAGATCTCTCACTTTCTTTTCACTGATCTTTCTATCTTACTTTTCATAAGCCGTACCATCAAGGTGCTCATTACTTGGCTTAAAATGGAATCAGGTAACAGTAGTAGCATGCAATCTTCAAGCGGTGGAGGAGATGAGCAAGAATATGAGTCAAGTGGAGCAACTGCAACTGCAGCAGGCAATTATTTCTTGCATAACACCACCAACCCACAGTTCCATTCCACTATGCAGCAACAGCAGCAGTACATGTTCTCCCCCAACCCACAACCTTCATCACAACACCAGACCAACTACCTTGACACCTTTGGTGATCAATCAAGCTATCAGAACCTCATGTTCTGGCAACAGCAACAACAACAGCAGCAGCACCTTGGAGGCTTATCAAGTAACCATCAGCTTCCCTTTACCGCCACCAGTTGCACCACAGGTGCAAGTACTCATCCTGCTTTGCCACCTAGTGCAAACTTTGGGACTGGCTCGTCTGCAGCGGCTTCTTCTTCTCAACAACAAGCAGTGAACTTTGATAGTCTCAAGCCTAGTGATGGTGCAGGTGCAGGTGGTGGCGCGAGTGGCAGTGGACAAAAGAACCCAAGAAAGAGGACTAGAGCATCAAGGAGGGCACCAACAACAGTCTTAACCACAGACACGTCTAACTTCCGAGCCATGGTTCAGGAGTTCACTGGCATTCCCTCATCCCCTTTCTCAGGAGCCGCCTCGCCGCTCCTGTCGAGAAGGCTCACCGATCTTTTTGCGGGCTCGTCCGCTCCAGGGGGTTCTTCTTTGCGACCAGGAGGTGTTGGTGGTGGTGTTGGTGTTGGTGTTGGTAATAGTAATCTGGAGAGATTACTTGCTGGTTATAACACTAGTTACCCGTTTAGGCCAGCTGCTCAGAAGCCTCCTCTTACCTCACTTGCTCCCCCCTCTTCATCCACTAATCCTACAACAAGTCTGTTGATGAATATAAATACTAGTACAAACACTGCTACTAATGCTGCACTAAACCTCCCTGACTCGATCATCAACAACAGTAATAACAGTAATCTCCCATTTCAGTCACTTATGCAGTCAGGAGCGACATCATCATCTCTCAGATACTCACCAGCAGGCTTACTGAGTGGCAGTGGGACTAATTTCCAAGACTTGGGTGGAATGATTGGCAATGAGCAGATGTTCATGACTTCGAACGATCCAAGCATGGGCGGCGGGGGCTTTCCGCCCATGCGACTGGCATCGGACAGTGGTGGTGGTGGTGGTGGTGGTGGTGGTTGGAAAGATGGATCCTCAGGGGGTGGATCATCAGTCCCTTGTAATGATCATGGTGGTGGCAATATTGGTGCATTGAGTCATGAACAGGCTATGAATAATGCTGGTGCTGATAGGAATAATAATGATAGTAATCAGCATATGGAGGGGTCGATTGGTGGAAGTGGGACAACCAATTATCATCATCATGTCAATGTAAATGTCAATATGAATTGCTCCAGGGATAAGGGCCTAGATAACACTGCCCCTAGCCGAGTTTCTGGTGGTCAAGGTACGTTGGGCCATTTTCTTGATTAATTAGTATTAGCCCCTTTCTTTTTTATTGTAGTCAACTTAGGAAAAATCATAATCTAGGCATACAAATGAAGAATTTTGGGACATAGGATAAAAAAGAGGGGAGAGGGGTCGGATCAGTTGTAATTGTTGTAATGATCTAGTACTAGAATATTATCCATGGTTGTATACTTGTATATCAACCACATTATTACACTCCAATGCCTTTGTTTTTACCAGGTATTATGTCAGTTTTTCATGTGAATTATCAGGCTAACTATGTGTCTATATGCACATATCTATAGTTTTGTTTTCGTTTATAATTTTGGAGCAATCTTCCCACAGTACACTACAGTAGTGATCGAGCTAATCTTGAGTAGTACTTGTCATTCAAGACCTCATCACTTCAAGTTTTTTTGTTGGCATTGGCAATACATATAAATACTATTTACCATCAGCTGAGCTAGTTCCTAGTCATCTAATGGGGTACGTTAGCATTATATTAGAATTATTATTGCTAATCAGCCAAGTCGGTGATTTTGTGCCATTAAAATATTGGATTCTTGTACTGCTGCTTCACCGTTCATTGTCTAAGCTCTTTTATATCCTCAAAAATGTGGTCCGTGATTAGCGACAAAGAATGTGAAATGCATGGAAATTTATTGCTCATTTTTTTTTTTAAATGAAGTTTAGTTCCCCAATTTTAGATGCATCTTCTTGTGTTCTTAGGCAGCGAGCAAGATGATTCCCTTTAATTCCTTTGTTCTTGCTGACTGCTGTGTATTTCTTCTTTGGTTTGCGTGTGTTTTCATTGAATTGTACTTAACGTGCTTTCATATGACCCTTGTAAATCTTCTTTTTTCATGTAACAAATGCACTATGTTGTGTACTTGACTATAATGCTTAATTTATTTTAAATGTTAAACATGTTTATCCAACACATTGAACGTGCATAATTTGTATCAAAAATTGTTTCGGTTTTTCTAATATCCCTTTTTCTTTGGCTGTTTTATTTAGCTCCCAACCCTCCAAAAGAACTTATATTCTTGTTATTTTAAATTTTACCTCACTTCATTGATACTGGACATGCTTAATTATATATATTCTTTTTATTAAGTTTTTTTTCCTAATAGAATCAACATCACACTTATATAATTACATTGTCATCGTAAACATGATGCCATTTTTCTCATATTGTCATGCATTTTTCAGAATATCAATATACCAATTGCCTTTACCTGTTTACAACCAAAAAGAAAAGGTCGTAATCTCGCATGTATTTGGCTTAACAAACATGCATCCAAGTGTCCAAAATACTAATGCATGTGGTAGAGTGAGTATAACATGATCACCCTTATATCGCATTAAGTATAATAATATATAGAGGAGAATGAAGGAATGGAATCGTTATGGAAAATGATAATTATCATTACAATGTGATAGCTTTCCTTACATTAAGTTTTGTAAATGCAAACTGTTTAAGTTAAACATATGTTATATCCTCTCTTATGTGATTCTCCTTAAATTTATACCCTCCACACCAAACGAGCACTTACCGCATACAAATTTTAACACTTCTTACTTTCTATATTAATATTAGCACATTCATTCACCTGTACGTGGGAAGCGGGAGGACGTATTCATACGTTATATGCATAAGCTATAAACTCGACCATGTAGAAATTAGAATGTTGTTGCATTAGTAGAGCAAAATCAACTGAAGTGTAACAGCAACGTATATTAATTTGTATCCATTTCAAGGAGAACTGTCGATTGTAGCAGGTAGATGATTGACCATAGAATATTGTTCAAAGTCTATGTTCTGCAAGCACATGTTACAGACTGCGCTGCCACAGCTGCCACAGATTAGCAAAGATGGGAGAGATCTAACGACAATTTCAGTCTGCATTCTGTCAGCATGACCGTATCCCAAAAATTCCTTATTTTGCTTTGACTGACTACAATAAATGAAACTTGGTTTCTGACCAATTAATTTTGTATCAAATTAAAAGAGGTGTAAAAGCTTATGGAAAATACAACAAATATAACCACTTTAATCAGTAAAAAATATTCTAGGCAAAGTGTTACAGAGTAATGAGCATTATTGAGAAGTACCAGGGCTATCATTGAGCCAAGTACCCCAGCAAAGCAGCTACGCTATAAGAAGCAAGTTCTTGGTTATCAGCTTAATCTATTGATTATTGTTGTCAAAACAACAATGATTAGGAGACTTCTCGGCATATGATCTACATTCCGCAAATTCCACTCATCCTCTAGCAAAATTGACCGCAAGGGTAATATATTCACTAAAGATAGAATTGATTTCAAAGGGGTGAGAAAATGCTATAGAGATTAGTAAACAAAAAAAGGTGATGAGCGGTCGAAGTCGTTCATGGACAACAAGGAATATATCTTTTATTTTTAAATAAACAAAAAAAAATGCTCTTAATCTCTTACTATCTTCAAAAAAATAAGTTTCTGAAATTTCTTGATTCTTATTTTTCTAATAAGGAATTGATAGATTATTTACTACAGAGTATTCTTTAACATTCACTTATCAAACACTAAATTCAGATCCACATGTTATCTCGTTTTAAATTAACACTATTTTATAATATTTGTCTTGGAAGAGGTTTTTGTTGCCTTGGCAAAATCAACACCCCTAATTTTATCCTTGATATAATATCAACCATACTTACTTCTTTGAGTTAATTATACTTAACTATATCATAATGACAATTATACAAGTTTTAATTTGTAGTATATGCTCAATTTATGTGATTACATTTGACGTGCTGATATGAAACAATGGTGTTGACAAACGGCTTTTGATAGTATACTAGTTTATAGCCCTGATGATACCCAGGTCTTATAAATTGTCTTTTTATCATATTTTTATGACTAGTTTAGTAGTGTTCATTTCATTAAATTATAATTTTGTAATTCAGTTTGAGCACAGAGAAATGTACTCCGTAGTTTGTAAGGTAATTATAATATCATCAATTTTAGAGTGTTTGACCAATTTTAGGGGTTTTGAATGGTCAAAAAGCAATTAAGCTTGTTTGGTTGTTAGTGGGTGGGCAAGAACCCTCTGAAACTAAACTTGCTGGAAAAAGGAGCATGTTAAGCTTAGAGGGTTGGAAAATAATCCAAAAAGACTTATATGTCCAATCATTAGAGAAAATTTTATACCCTTATATAATAAGTAGTAACACACATAAATGTCGTTATACGTCAGTTCACAACCATTAACTACCATCTATCATCTATTTTTTACCATCATCTTTAGACAACACATTATTTCTCTATCAATTTTTTACCAAACAAATTATTATGTCAAACCCGTTATTTCTAACCCGCTATCCACTAACACAACCCGCTACCCTCTCATACAACCCGCTATTTGCCAAACAGGGCCTAAGTATAAGTATAGTTTTGAAGTCATTATCTTATGCCAGTTGTTGAATTTAGTTAAGTTTAGTTGGGGTGTGACGTTCAATCGAAAACAACAAGGCCTTGATCCTTGCGTTTTAGCCAGGCTAAGTATAGTAGTCGCACACTCGCACACTTTCTTAAGGAAGTAGTACGCTTGACACTGACACAGTCCTTGTCTCACTGTCTGGTGTTCAACTCTCGCCATGGATCTCGGGATCCCACTCTCTCTCCTCCTACCTATAACACTATCATTATTATTATTATTAACACTAATCAACCCCTCTAGTGGTTCAATCCACACGTACGACCGTATCCCCTTCACGGAGGTCGGGAATGCGTACCTCCTGGCCGGGGGGAGCGAGGGCATTGCCGCCTCTCGCGCCCCTCTCCCTCCTCCCCACCCTAAACGCCTCGTCCGCCACTCCCTCCGCGACGCCCTCTCCTTTATTCGGTACTTCCTTTTCACTCTTTTCCCTTTTTTTTTATTAATGTTTTCTTATTCTTATTAATATCATGTTGTTGTTATTAATATCATTTTATTGTTATTAATATCTTTATTATGTAAGTAGAGAACAAAATGCCGTACTTTGCCTTCGACATTTCGTAGATTGGGCTATCCGTTAGGTTGCTGAACGCGTTATCTGATCTTTATTATTGATCTATGAATTTAGAGAACATAATGCCGTAGTTTGCCTTCGATATTTTGTAGATGAGGCTATTTGTAAGGTTGATGAACGCGTTATCTGATCTTTATCATTGATCTGTGAAATTGGAGAACGACAAGACCAAGGCATTTTGTAGATTAGGCTATAGGTTAGGTTGCTGAACACGTTATCTTGTGATTATTTTTGATCTATTAAATTACAGAGCAAAATGTGGTAGTTTGCCTTCGTCGTTTCCTAGGTTAGATTATAGTTAGGTTGCTGAACGCCTTATCCGATCTTTATTGTTGTTCTATACTTCTATGTATTTAGAGAACAAATGCAACACTTTGCCTTTTTCTTGTCGTAGATTAGGCTATCCGTTTGGTTTTCTGGACGCGTTGTCTGATCTTTATTGTTGATTCATGGAGTTAGAGAACAAAATGCACTAGTTTGTCTTCGTCGTTTCCTAGATTGGGCTATTCGTTAGGTTACTGAACGCGTTATGTGATCGTTAGGGTTGATCTATGAATTTAGAGAACAAAATGCCATAGTTTGCTTTTGTCATTTCGTTGATTAGGATATCTGTGAGGTTTACAGGACATGCTATTTGATCTTTATTGTTGATCTATGAAGTTAGAGAACAAAATATCGTAGTTTGCCTTTGTTATTTCGCAGATTAGATTATCCGTTGGGCTGCTGAACGCGTTATGATCCTTATTGTTGATCTATGGAATCAGAGAATAAATGCGGTAGTTTTAGATTGCTGAATGCGTTATCTGGTCTCTATTGTTTATCTATGAATTTATAGAACAAAAGGCGATAGTTTACCTTTGTTATTCCGTTGCTTAGGTTATGTGTTAGGTTGCTGAACGCGGATTTGTATAGACCGGCGCCTTAATTAATTTAAGAATTGCGTTTTTGAATATGAAATATATTTGTATGTTATAGACTGGAAGGGACTAAGCAGTTATGTAGCTAAAGTTGAGGGAGGCGTGAATTTGAGATTTGTGTATAGAGATGCGTTTGGTGAATTTGATTCCGAGCTAGAGAGGTTGTTTACTGTCTAAGATGTCATCACTTGATAGATTTCATCACTCAATTCAACTATTTATGTTGCTTTAGGAATTAAGAGATAACTATGCAACTTTCATGTTTTGAGTTTTTTTGGTATAAGTTACATAATAGGAATGAAAATAGAAACAAAGTTGACTAAACTCTATTCACAACACTCTCAAATGTCAGAAATCATAAAACTTTGTAATTTGGCACTTTCTCTCTTGCTTGAAATCGATTATGCTTTATTGCCTTTTGTTGCTCTAGTTATTTTGTGATTAGTGTTAGATAGGGGGTGGAGTAGTCCAAGGGGACTTAGTGATGAACATGTGATGTGGCTAGGCCGCAATCGTGATTTGATTATGTAAACGTATCGCTTATTAGGCTAGCTGGATCAATACTGGTTAAAGCATGATTTCGCAACACGGCTGCGGATTCCAGTTGCCCCGTAGTACAAGAGAGAAATGGCCAAAATGCGAAGCTCTGTGTGAAAAATGAAATCTGATTTGTGACAGTGGTGCCAGTGCAGGTTTGTAAACTTTATGGCCATAGTTGTCGTCTTACGTATCTAATAAGGAAAAGTTCAAAACATGATAGTTGTAGAGTTATGTCTTGGCTTTCCAACACAACTAACATCGTTGAGTTTTGTGTTCAAACAAGAGAAAATTAACTAAAATACGAAAATCTATCAGATTTTTTAAAGCCATTGTATAATATCAGTAATCTTTGTGATGCTATATGTACTAGACCCCGTTGTTAAGTTATAATTTTTGGCAGAAAGCTAAAATCTACACGGAAAGCTCTTGCTGAACATAGCATATAATAATAGTCTAGAATGATACCATACGTACCAGACCCCATTTGTGAGCTATACATAATATCATTTTGGAGTACATGTTCTAGTCTTGTCATTGGTTGCAAGCTTCAAAGCAACTCGTCTTTTGCATATAGGTATAGACATACTGAATTGGCAGAATTTACTCGTAGTGTAAATGATGAAATTGTTAAGAGTTTATTGGTGAAATACTTGTATTCCGAATTATGAAAATGTCAGAGTTCGTCGGTAGTTGATACAAGATATAATTATGTGGATTATATATATTTTGTTCTTGTTCAACATCGATGCTTTCGTTGAAATTTGAAAACTCCCGATCTTATTGATTTAGCTCAAAAGTGCCTACGATAGACTTTAAAAGTAACAGATGGCATATATCAACAAGTCATGTGTTACTTTAAGCATGCACAAAGTACTTCTGAAGTATGAAAGAATTACTTTCTGGTCTGGTCATCGAGTGAGACTATCACATGCTAGACTTGTTCTCCCTTCGATATAGAAAATGAAGAGCTCATAATACATTGAGTTGAAGAGGAATTATATATTTCTGCTCCTTCAATCTATCGAGACGTCAAATACGACGGGAAAAGTAGAAAGGTACTTCCATGTATAGTTGTTCTTAAGGAATTATGAGTCATCTCTTTGTTTTCCAATGAAGGGAGGTGGTCTATACACCCCCGTGGTTATGGAGTTTTCAAATTGAAAACATCGATGTGGGACAAAAACAAAACATAAATGTCTTGTAGTCTAGAATGGAGTAGTCCTGATATATATATTTCCACCCATCAACACTTTCTTGTGCGAACGGTGATTCATGTTGTTTTGATACTTTTCTTCTCACCTTATTTTTACTTATCTTATTTTTCTTTTAAAACTTTTTTTTTTATTGTTTTTGAACTTAACATGATTTTCCTTTTTTTTTGGAACTTTATTTTTACTACCTTTTTGTGATTCATGTTGTTTTGATATTTCAAATCTACTTTTTTTTTGAACTTCACTTATATTTCTTATATTTTTGAACTTCACTTATTTTTTCATATTTTTCTAAACTTAAATTTTTTTTTTTAAACTTTTCTTATTGTTTATGAACTTTACTTTTTTTCTTTTTTCGAAGGTAAGTAAAAATAAGGTAAAGAGACCATGCCCTTGTTTTCATCATAAGTTCGAATTTGAATCTTGTGTGAGTGCTAATTATGGCGTTTGGATGGCAAGGAACTCTACTTTTGTAGAAAATGGTTTTATATAATGTTTGTGTGAAAAATATATTTCTAAAATAACATTAAGGTGGTGGTGCAAAAAGACATATAATTCCTCATTTTAATTTTAAATTAGGCTCATAAAATATTATTTTGAAGATGATTTTAAGAGGTTACCAACCACTCAATGAGGGGATGGAGAAGGGTGATTCTCTTCGAAATCCTTCAAACTTAGAAAGAACTTAAAGAGAGAGAGCAAATGGGACCCCAAGTTCCCTCCCTTCTCATCCCCATTGCTATGCAAACAAGCGTTTGTTCTCCCTCTCTCCATTTTCCTCAATCCAAACAAGCTAGCTATGTTGCTTATCCAGACTAGGTGATAGAATTTTCCCTTTTTTGTCATCCTAAACATCCCAAATGGTTTTTTTGGATGCATGGATCTGAAAAAAGAGTAATAAATTTATTGCTTGTTTTGATGTGGGAATATGATGGGATGTAAATATAGGGAGAAGAATTGAGAGGATTAATTCCTCGTCTCTCTTTAGTATACTAAATCCTTTCTAAGTTTTGGTGAGATCTCCCGCTCTCTCTTCCAAGTTTCACCTCCTTCTGTGTATTGTCTCCTGATCCACATTAGATATTCAAACAAACTCCAAGAGAGCTTGAATCTATTGTTTTGGGAGAAAAGTGAGAGGAACGGAAGGGAAAGTCTCCGATGTGGAGTGGTCTTGAAGGGAAATTGCAATAGCTTCCCATTGCTCTCCTTCCTACACTACCTCCTTTCCCTTCATCTGATTGGCAAACAAATACACTGCCAAAGTGGGTCTGTGTTAGACTTTTTTTTTTGGCTAGGGGGGATAGCAAGACTGAAGATTAGCTATCGAGAAAGGTTAAAGTTGGGTGGTAGAGTTTTTCCTGCTGCCCCCCCTTGCACTCGAAAAAAGGTCAAGAGTTGAGATTTGCTAGTGAGAAGAGCATGTATGATTGGGTCTTTGTATTAAGAATATGTGGTTATGTAGTGTCATATTTGTGTTTGTATAAGAGGAATTAGATCGAAATAAGGGGAGGATTTCTTTTTCCTTGAAAATGAGTTGTAGAAAGGAAGGTAATTGTAAGAGTTAATTGTGCTTGCCGTTGAAATGAACTACATTTCTAACGGTTGGAAAAAGTTGAATAGAAAAGACCCTACTTCACCCTTCTCTCCTTCTCTCCACAATTTTTAAGTAGAGACTAGAGAGCAACATTGTGTTAAAATAACTAATTAACTATGGTGGAGGAGGGTGGTCTTTACTATTTGTTTCCAAATATTTTTCCATCTACCGAAGGATTTGATTAATTAATCACTATAGGACCTTGATCTATCTTATGCATAATCGAAGAAATTTTGTTCTTTACACTGCATTTATAGTGTGACTTCAACCTTGCTTATGCTTGTAACCATGTAGAATTGTGGTAGCACTGAACTGACTACCAAGTACTAGCAATTTTCTTTTCTTTGTCTATGTCTTCAGAACCACCTCACTAACTCTGAAACAAATTCACACAAATGACGGCCATCTCTGTCCCCCCCCCCGCCTCCTCAGACGTACTCCCTCCATTTCTATTTATTCTTCTTAGTTGCTTTTGGCACTTATGTCAATGCACATTTTATATACTAAATATCTTTAATTATATGTTACTAATAATTATAAAAACTTAATATTCTTAATCTACTCATTAAGATTAATCAAACAAGATCCCACATGACTATATTTTAAGTGATAGTTTGGAAAGAATTTCGAAATCAATCTCTGTTCATAAATAGTGTCCAAAAAGCAACTAAGAAGAATAAATAGAAATGGAGGGAGCATGCATTACTTCATCATAGGACTGATATGTGTTTGGTGGTCAACACACACCACTTTTTCCCTGGATCTCGGGTCCATGACACATAACCATAGATTCCAAATACCCTAACCATAAAGTTATTTTTGTATCACTTCTGTTTATACTAATATATGCATATGCAGCAATAAAGACGGGATTCTCAAATAACTCCATTGATACATATGACTGACTAGTGCTCAGCAAGACGGAAAAGGTGTTCCCTCTCGCCAGCGGTAGTGAAGGCATTGTGACCTCACACGCTCTTCTCCCTCCCTCCACTAAATGCCTCATTCTTCACTATTTTACCGATGCCCTCATTTTCATGGTGCTTACCGCTTGTTTATTTTGTAAGTCGTTTTCCTTAAAAATAAAAATATATGCTGCGGATTTGTTTGAGCTCAACTTTAAGTGATCTTTGTGGTTAGATCTGCTGTACCTTTCTTGAACATAATTGTTTTTATATAATGAAATTAAACAACAAAATGTAATAGTGTACCTGCCCATCATATCAGTAATTGGTTATTGATTACGTTTGCTGAAGGAGGATTCTCTAGATCGAGGGATAAACCAGACCAAGCATATTAGTTTATAAAATAGCCAAATGAAATTATTTTATGTGTTACATGAAGGAAAGGAACTATATTGTTTTGGGTAATCTAGGCTCTTAGTCAAGGGAGATGCGAAATTGATAGTTATAATACATAACGTTGGATTGTTGTGTTTAGATTTCGCAGTAGGGCAGCTCATTGATGTCTAACGTTTCGTCATTTTATAGTTTCTTGAACCTTTTGCAGATGAGATATATTGGACTTACAAGTTAGAGGCCAGACAATTAGACTAGTAATAATTTTCATCTAGAGTATTAAAACTTCAGAGAGGAATGACAGTTACAAATTGTTTCGCTCATCGCTGCGATCAAATATCCTTTTGCAGGATATCTTTTATCCAGTTCAGTTTGGTTGGAAGGAAAACATTCTATAGAAGAATGTTAGACAGTTGAAATTTGGCACTATTCATTTTTTATTGACTTCGAGTGAATGGTCGTAATTATATTCTACCTTTCTGAAACATCTGAAAATTTTCTTTTTTGCGTTCACACTATTGAGAAGCAAAAATGATATAATATATGTAAATTTCTCTAGATTTGAGAATATCTCGTTCTGGAGGAGTAAGGAAGCTGCTGAACAACCTTCAGACATAGAGCATGGCATTGGACTTGTTCAAGTCGTTATTTTTGAAGCAGCTGATCGAGATGATATTGGTGGTTCGGCCTATGGTGGACAGCGATCTATTTGTTGCACCCCTGATCTTGCCAAACTTGAAGGATGTAAGCAAGGTGAAGTCATCAAAATACGATCATCTACAGACAGTAATTGGCCTATGATTCTGAATGTGTGGTTTAAGGGGAAATCTTTATCCACTAGAATGCGCAGGAAAGAGGTTTATATATCAAAGACAGGAATGTACAACTTGTTCTTCATATCTTGTGATCCAAAAATGAAGGGACTTATCTTGAATGGAAGGACTATCTGGAAGAACCCTGATGGTTATTTACCTGGTAGAATGGCTCCATCTATGAACTTCTATATCTTCATGTCTGTTGCATACCTACTGCTGAGCTTGGTATGGTTTTCGCAGTATATAAGGTTCTGGAATGAGGTATTGCAACTTCAGCACTGTATCTCAGTTGTTGTTGGTCTTGGATTGTTGGAAATGTTTTTCTGGTACCTTGATTATGCTTATTTCAATAGTAATGGAGTCAGGCCTGTTTTACTTACAACTTGGGTTGTAACTCTTGGAGCTGCTAGAAGCACACTTTCACGTCTTCTTATGCTTTCTGTTTCGATGGGGTATGGTGTTGTGCGGCCTACTCTTGGTGGTCTTACTTCAAAGGTGCTGGTTCTTGGGGTAACTTACTTCTTGGCAACTGAACTACTGGATATGACAGAGTATGTAGGTACAGTTAATGATATATCAGGAAGAGCAAGACTTCTTCTTGTCCTCCCTGATTCATTCTTGGATGCATTTCTTATCTTGTGGATTTTCACTTCTCTTTCCAAGACATTGGAACAGCTACAGGTTTGTGGTCTCTGTTTCACTCAGTATTTGCTTCATAATCTTAGGTTAGTGTTCATGATGTCCTTGTTTTGCTTTGATGTTTGTTGTTGCTCTTGGAACTTTTAACTTAAACGTATTTAGTAAAAAGAGACAATAACGATAAGTAGACAAGCACTAAAACTTGGTCAGAATTCTGTTGCATGGACTATCAATATTAGCTTGTTGGTAATTAATCTAAGCAGCCTGCCTCCTTTATAACAAAAGGAATGCACATAATGTAAAGGACTTTGTAACTTTCTCACTGCCTCGATTGCATATCCCATGAGACAGTTTGTCAAACCCTCTTTTGGCTCAAGGTATCAATTATAAATCGCATTAAAGAGCTTACTTCACTCAAGTACTTTCTGTGCTTCTACCCTGACCCCCCCCCCCCTCTTTAACTAAAAAAAAAATCGCTCAGCAAAGAGTTTCTCCCCTTCTTGACCAACATTTTTTTTATGCAGACTAAGCGAAGCACTGTGAAGTTGGACATCTACAGGAAGTTCTCAAATGCATTGACAGTTTCAGTGATCACTTCGGTAACATGGATTGCATATGAGGTATGCTTTTTTAAACATTCTGCTGCAGGGCTGCTTGTTTTAATTTGCTGATACCATATGCAATTATTTTTTTGATGGAAGCTTGCAATATTAAACTGCTTGTTGGAGTACTTTTATTCTTGGAGAAAAGGAGAAGTTGAGTTTGGTTTGTGGGAGTTTGTTGTGATGCCAATAGTGGTTGGTGCATTGGTGGTGTTGTTGTTTGAGGATTCAATACGTCTAGACTTTGATGGTGGGTGAAGGAGGATCCTTCCTGTATACTTGTCTGTGTGGGCTTTTCGGTGGGACCTCATGAGGAGTCACTAATGCCGCATCCATTAAAGCATCACTGAGCCCACCTCAGGGTGGTTATCTTTTACCAACAGCTTCTTTTCTTTTTTTATTTTATTTTTTGAAGCCAACAGCTTCTTTTCTTGGAGAAGGGTCAATTGACCATTTTGTTCTTTATTTTGAAATCTAGACCTTTTGTTTCCTCTGTCAAAGTTAAGATCTGTTGCATGAAAGCGTACATTGTTGTTGTTGTTGTTCTTATTATTATTTTTTATTATCATATATTCCCAGCATCTTCGGTATTCTTGTGTTCAACTGTTCAAGTGATATCCAAAATAAAAATTAAAAAAATAAAAAGAAAAACATGGAGGTGCTACATTGCTCCAGCTAAGTCTCAGTGCATTGGATTTTTACTCTTAGTTGAGTGAGTTCGCTGTTTCAGAATGAAGTTTCTCTGTAAAATGTGTTTGACTTGTTCATACTATATATCATTGGCTATCCAGTGTTAAGGACTGCTAGAGCCATTTTGTTTTTTTAAGGAACATACATTTTTTCATCTAGTACAAGTTTTGGCTCCTACCTGAGAATAGATTATCCAGACCAAATAAGCAATGACTTGTAAGTTAAGCTGGCTGAATGAGGCTTCTTGGCGTTGATGAACTATGAGAGTCTAACTTGGGATATGGCAAAGTGGAGAGAGAGAATTTATGTTGAGGAGGGGGGCTGATCTCTTTCATTTATAAACAGTCATTATATTTCTGCAATTTTTTTTCGAAAATACTTTAAAAAACTTCTTCCTTTTGTGAAATTGTTTTGAAAACTTTGACGGTTCTTAATGATGATTATGTTAGCCGACACCAAATCAATTTGGGATTAAGGCTCTGATGTCGTTGTTATAGTGTAGACCTTACGATTAGCACCAGTGGGGGTCTGACCTAAAAGTTGTTTCCGAGATCATACACTGAATAACAATTTCGCTATGTGAAAGTATTCAAGGAGATGTGCCTATTACTATATATTAGTTGAATTATTTCAAATGTAGCAGCCAACCTGACAATTATTGTGGTTGTCTTAGTCAGTGACTCATTGTTAAGAAAAAGAAAGACGAAATACTAGCAGTAACTGGCAACAAAAGAATGAAAAAGTGAATTAGAAAGTGAAAGCTATTCAAAATAATAGAAGGCCCTAGAGATGCTATATTCTTAAGTCTTAACTTTATTCACCATGATTTTGAGAAGCAGCCTTTGAAGAATGATGATTGTAGTCGTAGATATTAAAGTAAAATGACATTGATGTAATGAAAGAACATCTTGAGGAGAAAGGGGTTAAGGATTCAACTGAGCACCTCAGCGGCGGAATAGAAAGGTAGGACGTGGGGCCAAAGCAAGTTGACTTGGGGTATAGAGCCGTAAGCGCGGTGGGGGTG
>CAAKMY010067067.1:32592-58158 GCA_901111285.1 Corrigiola litoralis
CTTGACTTCTAATCAATCTAGTCCAGACTGCCCATCTTGGGTTTAAATTTTTACGAGAGAGAGAGAGGAGTTTACCTTTTTTACATAGTTTAGTAAAAGAGAGAAGACAGAGACTATCTACCGGTCAGTTCTGCTTTGGGGCCACCCCTTACTCTACCATTATTATAGGGGTTTGGGGTTCGAGACAAAGAGCATTCAGATTATGTTTTACATTGAAGTATACTTAAATTTGAAAGATAGCATAGCCATTCAGTGTCTTTGGATTTTTCTTTTCTCATATGATGGTTATTGCTTGTATTCTAAAATTCTTGTAAATTTGCTCTTGCAGGTATATTTCAAGGCCACAGATCCTTTCAATGAGCGGTGGCAGAGTGCATGGATTATTACTGCTTTCTGGGACATTCTGGCATTTGCATTGCTATGCATAATATGCTACCTTTGGGCACCATCCCAGAGTTCTCAACGGTAAGTTTACACCATCATAGCTGATGTTGTCTACATGGTCTAGCGCTCTTTAACCCCTTGAACATCTTGAACATCTTCAACATCGTTCTAAGCCCTGATCTCTGGTTTCTTGTATGTCTTGAGGGTTGTTGGTAGTCAGACGTCATGGATATCACAAGTATGAGGGCTTGGAGCTCTGATTAGTATTCAGATATATTTGTCTCTCTCCAATCTTCTAAACTATTCCCATTGTTACGCTATCCTAAAGTGTGATTTCACGTTACAGGTATGCATACTCAGATGGATTGGGAGAAGAATTTAACAATGAAGAAGTACAATCTCTAACTGGAGGAAACTCTTCAGGTGACATTGGTTTGGTGAAGCAGGCGAAGGAAGAGAGAAAAAATGGGGATGAGGATATTTATGATTCAGAAGATGATATCCAACCTGGCAAGGGTGAGTAGTAGAGAGCAGGACACACGAAAGAAGACAGGACTGTAGAAATGGATCTTGCTTTAATTCCACTATATAGAATTAGATTGATTTGGAAGAGGCGACTGGAAGTTTGTCAAAAGGAATGATGTAAAAGATACACAAGGGTTGCCGGAGTTCTCGGGGGAAATACTGCAGGGGGTATATATCGATGAGGACTGTACATGGCACCCAGAGACGAAGTGAAAACCAGAATCACACAGTTTTTTGTATTCTGAAACCCACATTTACCCACGCCAAAAGGTCGGCCCCTAGTCTTAGTCAGGGGGTGCCTTAGGCGATATGGGTTGTCTGTCATTCGTGGAAGCTTGTAATTTGTCTCACATGTATAACATTCGATTATATTGATTATTGGTTAAGTTTCATTTTCAGAAATGGTTCTCTCTCTTTGCAATCAGGACAAAAGTATGGCTTGCAACTTCTGCTTGAATTTTATCTGAAGAAACTGCAGAAGCAGCACTGTTTTTGATTGTCTTCGTTCTTACTTTTTTACTTTAAATAGAAAGAGAAGAACATTCCTTAAGAAAAAAAAATACAAGAACAAGAATAAGAAAATGAATAAAGCAAGTAAGACCATAAATGGTAGTTAAACTTATATATTTTGTCCAATTCACAATGTAATTCGTCAAAGTTCAATAAAGTCGAACTCTGATCACATTACATGTATCTCCCACAATATATCATATTCCCAAATGACATTGTAACATTTTTTTATATTCAAATGTATTTTTATAACATTACTTATCTTCTTAAATGGCATACAAGAATTATTAATATAATTTTAATTGAGAAAGTAAGGTAGATAACAACCAAAATTCGACCTCATTGAACGGTAGCCATCAGGTTTTCCATTCTCTGATTAAACATAATATACTCCACAAAGTTTTTTCAGAGATATCAATGGAAACTAAAAAAACATATCATAGTATACCCAAAAGTTTGAACTTTGGTCGATATATTTTCTAGAATTTTTAGCACTTCGTATCTCTTAATGACATCTCCTTAGCAAAATAACATTAAACATGCAACAAATACAGCAGAGAGAAGACCCTTTGAAATATTTCGTTACCCTCTCAACATGTTTGCTATCCTTGCATAGTTACATCAGAGATTTCCATCACTACATAGCTCCTCCGGCCAAGGTTCTTTAGTTCTCAAGTACAATAGTAATGGGATATGTGTCATTACCATCACACAAGCATTCATGATATTACGACATTCAGCCACCCAAAGAGGGGAAGACTCCACAAAAACAAGAGACACATCTCGAACAAAAAGGCATCTAACTTATAGAAAGCAAAAACCCTGTCAAACGAGAAGGCACAAAGCATGAAGAGAAAAGCCGAATTCACTCAAAATGGAGAATCTCCCGCTGGCATTTCCCAGTTATCTTCATCGTCTTCTTTTTTGTCAACCTTTGAGGCTTCATCCCTATTCTGAAATGGACCGCGTGGTTGAAAGCCGCGCCTGTGAAGAAAGGGAGGCATTTGAGTATCTTTACCGAGCGAAAACAGAAAGGCAGTCAATTCTATAATAGAAACCACAGTACATTAGTACCCTCTATTGACGGCGCAGCAAGACAAAAAATGACAGCAATGTAGAAATCTCCTCCAGCAGTCCAACCCCATATATAAATTATCATTAGCACCTAAATCTACAAGTTCATATATCTCTGCTCACATTGCACTTCTCTACCTATGGTTCTTAAATCTTACTCCGTATGTCTGAAGTTTCTACTAACACGATAGCATGACTTGTACAGAAGTAGATTTCATTGCCATTTGAACTGACCACATTTGACCTTCTTAAACATTGCCAATATGAGAACCTAATTGGTCGGTGGTGTTATATGTAGTAAATAACATATTGACTAGCATACACGTACAGAAAAGCACTAACAGCCCATCGCTATTTCTTCAATAACCTATGTGCATCCTATCTTGACTTTTCTTTTAATGTGTTTAGTTTCTTCCCCCACATGGAGCCACCACGGTAGCGATGTACAGACGAGTTTCGACCTTGGTCTTGGATACAACCCCCTAATGACCTTACCATCTAAGCTAGAAGTCATTGGCTATACGGGTAAGGGAATTGAACCCCTGCCCCTCCAGGGAATTGGAGTCACATGCATCACATTCCAAAAAGCCATCCAATCCTTGATCAAAAACTCAATTCCAAACACAACCTAAAATCAGCATATGTCACCTCAAAAAAAAAAAAAAACACCACACACCACAAAGTATAAAATTAGACTTAGTCACAAGGTAAAGCGATCACTTTTCATTAACACCGTGATCAAAGTGATCACTCTCCGAAAAATCTATTCTCGACTTAAAATTAAACAGCCTCATACAAGATTTTAAGGAGCACGCGCACACATACACAGAAGGCAAAGACTAATCTTATCTAGGATATGCAACTCGCAAGTACACTCAAACCACAAACCCACAACATCAAAATTTCATAAACGAATGAACAAATTTTCAACAAAAATGCATCAAAAAAAGAAAACTTGCATGAAATTGTAAGAATTGAACTAAAAAGATAAAGAAGAAAGGGACCTTCTACGGCTGTTACGCTTAGCAGCTTCTCTATGCTTACGCTTTTTCTCATCCTGCTTATTCTCAAAGAACCGCCTTCTCTTACACTCCTGAATAACCCCAGCTCTCATAACCTCCCTTCTGAACCTATTAAGCAGCCTTTCTTCAGGCTCATTGTCATCCACCAAGACTTGCACATTATAAGCTGAGTTGAAGTAAAGGGTGTTGGAATATGCAAGTGATGGGCACACTACTGCCATCAGCTCACCTGGGTACTCCTCCTTTTTGGCAACTACAGGCCCTTTTTCTTGCTTTTGGGATATGGAGAGTGAGTTTGATGGTGATGAGGAAGTAAAGAGTGAGACTTTGGTGGTTGTGGTGGTGTGTTGTGGGGTTGTGGTTGAGGAGAAGAGAGGGGGGAGGAAGTTGAGAAGAGATGAGGTTGATGCCATGGTTGAGTTGGATGTACAAGTGTTGAAGTGAAGTGAAGTGAGTTTGTGTTGATATGTTTTTCTTTGACTATTGTGTTGTGGATAGAATTTTGCAGTATGTCTTTACTTTGGATAACTCAATGGGTTATCTGAATGATGAATTGATGATAGTGTGGAAGTGAACTTTGGATGGTCTTGAGTGAGACTGGTTTTACTCGAGTTGGTGTTAGCAAAGCCAAGCCCACTTTGGAAATAGTTTGGGCTGTAGCATGTAGGTAGCAAATGGCTTGGGTGTAGGGGTGCAAATGAGTCGAGTGGAGCTTAAGTTAGAGTCGACTTGTGAGTTTCAGATTTGAGCTTGACTCGACTCGTTAACTCGCGAACCTCAAATTTTTTGAACTCAACCTGAGTTCGTGGACTCGAATTACACGCATTATGATTTAGACTTGATCTAGCTATTTCCCACTAGTATATACATATAAAAAAACTAAAAAAGAAATAAAAGAAGTTGGTAGATATAATTTCTATAAATATTACTCTTAGAAAAATTAAGTATCTTGAGAGCTTTTTAAGTCGAGTTTGGATCTACTCGAGCTGAGCTTCTAACTCGAGTTGAGTTTTTCACAAGTCAAGTATTGACCGAGTCGAGCTTGAGTAGCTCGCGAGTAGTCTCGCCTTATTTACACCCAAATTTAGTGCTTTTCTTCTCCCTATTAAAGAGGGAGACTTAGCGGATGGTTATTAATTTGGTAATTTGGTAGTGATCATTTCATATGATTTTTGGACCTATACGGACAAGGAAGGTTTAGAAAAATCAATGCGAAACATGGGATATCAATTTGGTGTTCATTGATGGTTTGCATATGATTTTCCTTTTGCTTAAATCTTCATGTGTCCATTAATTAACATAAAGATACCATCTCAAAATATTCTAGCTTCGTCATGGTCAATGATCATAAATATATCAATGATCACTGATCAGCAACTCGACATGTCCATGATATATTCACGTACCCCTGATACCTCATACCGTTGACTGTTAACAGGAAGTTTCAGGATAATTTTTTCTTTCTTTCTTTCTCTCCTTAAAAATCATGAAATTAAGGACTTCCTTTGATCCGATCTTCCTTGCTCAATCAGCACGTACGGAGCATGCACCGCCGACAAGATGCAATTGGACACCACTCAGAACCTAAGAATCTGACTGTCTCCTATGCTGTGCCTACCTTATCCAATATCCAGTCAAAAAGGAAGGATTTGAATGCTGAACAAGGTGAAGAGTCTACGTAAGTTAGGATTCTTTAAGGCTACTACTGTTCTCCAATCTTGGCAAATCTTGTTCCTTGCAATTTTCTCAGCTGGGTATGATAAATCATGTGGGAAATTATATTTCATTGGAATTTAATTCTTTAATAATTTTCATAAAAATCGTTCTAATATGTTTGGTTGATATATGAGAATTTGCAATATCTATGATTTTAATGTGTTTGGTTAAATTGATGCAGGCGAAATCCTTTTTGTGCTTTTGAAAGATACATTTACATAGCGAAACCCTTTTTGTACTTTTGAAAAACACATTTACATAAACAGAAGGCGAATCATAACATAAGAATGCCCTATATGTTATGTATGTCATGATTCGATCATGAACCCTTCTCTAACCATCTCGAATGACTGAATGAATTGCTGAAGCGCGCACATAGAAATGATAATAGACAAGCAACTAGAGAATTTAAAAAGTGGCTAGCGAAATATTTATATAATGCATTGCTGATCTCTTCACTAATTAAGTGTGGTCTGTGGGCCGCAATTTGTGATAACTAAAAGGTGGTAAACTACCATTAAGATGTTGAAACGACTATCTGTGACAATGAAATCCAGAGTTTAATATTACATAGAAAAGTTGAAAGTAATCTCTGGAAAATATACGAATATGCATGATTAAAGCCAAACCCACCACATATCAGTGGATCAACCATGCAAACTTGTTTAAATAATTACTAACTAGAAAGAAAAGGTGTGAGGGAGAGGAACCCTTAGGCCTTATCCAATCAACTCCCTTTTAAGAGTTTGGGATATGTCGATATATATATGCAAAATGGTCTCAAGGCAATTTGAGCTGCACGTTGAGCTTCTTAAAGTTGCTGGTGATAGGTTAGAGACTACTCTAAATAGAAGGGTGCCTTAGCTTGTAAAAAAATGGTCATAATTTAGTTAGAATATGCTTAATTCTTTCTTATTATAATTTCCGGTTATTTCATATTCCGAGTTAAATGTATTTGGTTAAATTTTTTTTATAAATATGATATTCACCATGTCACAAAATTCTGTTTTTTGATAGATAGACTATACACCGGAAAGAAAAGTAACACTAAGCTAATTCATATAATTAGTCTTCTCTTTAACATCATTGTTAGTTTTCTATGTTTAAATTAAAATAAGAACACTGACAACCAATAACTCAATTCACTTTCATGATTCTGTAAGATCAAAATAATTGAAAACATAAAATTATACTCGTATGTTTCAAATTAAGGTTTATATTTGACATTTTGTGATCAAACTTTAGAAACTTTGACCTTAAATTTGTCATAAAATATAAAAGAATATATATATATATATATATATTGTGAAATTAAATATTTTTATGTATGTTTCATAAAATTCAAATTTTTGTAAAATTATATAATATATAAATTAAAAAAGTAGTCGTCAAAGTGTTGCATTAAAGATCGCAAAATATCAAATATAAATCTTGATTTGGAATAGAAGGAATATCACATTGGCCCTTAATTAGCATTTTGTTTTGTCAAACTAGAGTGCACACATCAAATGTACAGATTTTTTTTTTGGTGCGAAAGAGGGGCAAGCCCCGAATCAAATGTACAGATTGATACTAGTTAAAATGTATCATAATAAAATATCACTGATACAGCCTTCTATTATGGAATTATGTAGTTAACTTGGTTAAAAAAAAAAGAACATGAGAGGAATTGTGACTAAATTTTGAAAATCTCATCCATTTTACATGCACGCATGGCTTTTGCTCCTCCTTATGCAGCTGAAAAGAAGAGAAAACATATAACGGTTTCTCTCTTATCTTACTAGTAAATCTATTGTCACGAAAATAAATAGTTCTTGACATTCAGCCGTTCTATATGATAGCATATACGGTATACCCTAGAAACTACTTAATTACTGTGATAGGCTGACAAGGAGTGTCAATGGCGCATTGGTGGTCACGAAATATTCATTAATAAATTGTGTTATGTGGCCTAAAGCTATGGAAAAATGTTGTTCTGTATTACATGTACTGTTAGATGCATCTTATGATTAACAGAAAAGTGTCACATGATCAAGGGGTGTACGTGCTAAGTGAGAACTTGTTGTCACAACCCTCTTTCTCTCAGATGAATCAGAAAGATCATATTACAAGTCACACCTGCCATGGATAATATAATCAGATTATAACATAAAGAAACATAAAGAGAACTTTTATTATACTGTATTATATGTATTGCCATTAGCATATATGGAGGGGTTACTCCATTATGGTATCATTAATGTAGTGTCTAAGGATATTCCCTCCATTCATTGCCTCTTATTATTTTAAGATGATCATGATTTTTGGAAGTGGTTTCATATATAGTTGCCAACAAAAATAAAAAGAAAAAGATATCTTCCCCACTCTTCCATTAATATCTCAAGAGTGTTTTCTTAATTCTACTCCTCTTTCTTTTATAAATTGATAATGATGCTATCTTTTTTAAAAACGACGATTAAATATAACATCTTCCGAACATAATGACCTAATTCCGCAGTTTCATCACCATTTGAGCAAAGTAATTGGTACAATATTATTTCAGTGCCAACAATTGTTTAGTAAGTACCGAAAGTCAACATCACAAAAAGACGAAGATTCAATATTTTGCTTACAAATGTTATAATTATAAAGTTTTATGTCATTTGGAATTTATTACTTGATTTTATACATCTTTGATAGTGTTATAGCTTAGTAATTGACTTGATGAATGGTCAGTATTTCATCTCACTTGAAATTAATGGTATAACCTTTAAATAAACTCCCTTTGATTTCGAAAACTTAATGATTGACATTGAAGAACTTCTTTATCTATATTAATCTTGCTTTGTATAACGGGAAGATGAAATCATTCAAGCAAAATCACTTTCTTTAACAACATTCATAAGCTTAATCTCAATATCTCATACGTAATAGACATCCCGAACTTCTAAAATTTTATTTATTTTAATTTTTTGCTTCAAATAAGAAAATCTTCCTATTTTATTTTTGCAACTCCAGTGTCCATTGTTTGCTCGAATTACCTCACAACTCGATCATACATTCATACGTACATACCAAAATTAATGGTTTTAAATAGAGGTGGCTTTGTTGATGACTTAATGTGTTAATTATAATATTTTAACTTTTACCTAATAAACATTCATAAAATAGTTTTTCTCTAGGTAAGAAAGTTGGTTGTTTCCTGACTAGCAATCAAATCTGTCCTCTTGGGCAAGAACAAAATTCATTTTTTTTTTTTTTACATTGAAGCAGTTATAAATTAGAAAGGAATAATCCCTAAATAAATTTGACTCCATTGGACCAATGCTCTTCAAGTACAATTGTTTTTTAACATTGAATTTAGAGACAAAAAATAAGCTCATAGAAAACTTGGACTATAATCCCACGAGCCCATTAATTAAGGGTCATAAAATCTAACTAAAGAAAAATTATTCTTGCATCTACTTAAAGACGATCTATTTTTAATTTTAAAAAAGACATAGTTATAAATTAAGTTACAATGATCACTTTTACCGAGACTATAAAAAGTAATCAATTTAAGCTAAAAGGAGAATGCTGTAAAATGGTCTATCTTTATTTCATAAAAAGACGGTCTCATGTAGATTTCCAATAATAAACATACAATTATTAGATGATTGAGGAGAAATGGATTTTTGATTTGTAATACTTCATACATTTTCCCCAAAGTAAATGACTAATGAGTAATGACAATTGTCTTTGTGGTCCTAACAAAGCTGACTAAGCATGGGCTCCTTTTCTCGATAAATCTATTTCACCTCCTCCATTCACCTTCCTAATTTGACTATTACCACGCCGCCCATGCCGTGGAACTTTCGTGGCTTGTATCTCAGAAACGATATGTTTATTGGTATTGCAACAACTTTGTGAAAAGTACTGTGAAAGCATTTCATATAAATCCCGGCCATACAAAATAGGCAATTACATATATTTAAGAAGCGCGCGCACACACACACAGAGAAAAAAAAAATCAACTATTAGCACAAAGGATACTCTAATACTTGTATTTATCAACACTCGGATATTTAAACACTATAGTAATAATTAGTAAGAATATAAAAATACTCGAAAATAGTCTCAATAGTCCCACCCACATAAAAGGTTTAGCTCAATGTGTATCGATCTAATATTCTAGTTAAATGACCATGTCCATTGTCCATTACGGGAGGAAAGAAAGAGAACTAGTTTTTCTATTCACGCCGTAGATTTGAAGGTCAGATAGAGAGGAGTAGTAGTATCTGTATATTCACACTGACACACACGAGTAGTATTTTTGTACTAGTTCGTTCCTCTACTGTACACTGTCTCTATGTGCTAGTTTTTGTCAAAATATAAGTAGTAGATGGAGTACTAAATTAAGAGATGTCTATCCGCTTACCCTAGATCCAAGAGATCTTTCTCACTTCTCAGTTTACTAAAATCAAGTTTCTGATCTTGCAATTCATTGGTCTTTTTGTAGCCCTAAACTACTAGTATTAGCAACAACAAGATATGGTTCGCAATACTCCAGAATGTCTAATAATTAGCAACTGATTCAGTGTTGCAACATCAAACTCCTTGTCGATATATATGGTTTTAAAGTATAAATTAAAAACTACACAATTGGTCATTAATAAAAAAAATTCATAAGACGGTACTCCTTCGGTCCGAATAGATTGTTTGCAAGTTGTATCCTAGGAAAAATTAGAACAAATGAGAAGAACATATTAGAAAGGAGGAAGTATCAATTGCTACAAATCGATGGGTTGGTAAGAGCTATTAAACTAATGGAACGAGGATGGAAACAACAATAGCACATAGGTTTGCCTAGTGGCCTATTTATAATGTTCGAGTTCAATTTTTAAATTTTTGGTGAACCAACTTAATTTAGTATAATTTGGATTTTTAATCATTTATACTTGTGCATATGTATACATAAACACTTGTAATTTTTGGAGTATGTACTATTCGTCATGTTGTATACTTTTAATCCTTGTAATAAATTTCTTAAAATTGCGAAAGCTCGCGAGGGAAGTCTTCCCTTCTTAATTTGATGGGCTAATACGGGCACAATTTTGCTTTTTATGGCACTTTAAAGTTTTTATCCACTTGGTCCGACCCAAATCCCGTCCAAGCCAAATAATTTTCAAAATTTTTGAAAACATTACATATATAAGTTCAAAATCGAATTTCATCCATCAATTCCGAATTTAGTTGAAACCTCGAGTGAAATAGGTAGTTATATAAAAAATAATCTCCACCTTATATATTTTTTTTTTCTTGCAGCAGATGGTTACATTACATACTAACTTACTAGGCTACTAAAGTACTAAACCATGGCATTACTAAAGAAAGAAAGGAACTTTACCACGTAATAAAATATTGTAGTACATTTTTAGGCATTCTCTCTTTCGTTCCTCTCCATGCAAATATTTAAAAAACCCTCCATTGTTTGGCTTGAACCTTCGAAATAGTCTTTAAAAAATCCTCAGAAAGATACAGAAACAGTTGCACTGTTGGCTGTTGCTCATCACCTTTTGGCCAAATTTTTATTAAAAATCACAGGATTATATTAACAGCCGTTGAGATGACTCCATAGCATAGTATTTTAATGAAAGGATGGACCATGCTACTAAATTAAGACAAAATCCCAAGCAATTGGGATCGAAATTCATGAGATTTGTTCAAGCACTAATTAATAACTTTCAGCCACCCTTACCACTTCAAATACTAATACATATACCTTAACAAGTTTCTTCTTGCTTTTACTTTTTAATGGCATCTCCACCTTCACTTATCTTTGCTCCATGCACAAACCTTCATTTCTTCTCTAAGGCCATGTTTGTTTCTCCTTAGTGTTTCTTCACGTCCATGATTTATTATTGCTTGTTTACCAAACAGTAACTGCTGTCTTTTCCATTGACTTCTCTGGTAAGCATCTTTCCTTATGTGTGTAGGAATATAGTCGTTTAGAGTATGTTTTTGGTGTTTTATTAAGGTGTTATTAATTGGGTATTTAATGCTTTTCAACATTTCCTAAGTGCTCTCTTTGACTCTTTTGTATTGGGCATTTGGGTTGTATCTTGTCTTGCAATTTTTTTGATCCGTTTAACAGTAGTATATAATAAGTTCTGAAAACTAGGTGAAGTGTTATAACTTTTCTTATCAAAGTGTCAATCTTTGCACTTGGGTATGTCTGTTTTTCTTGGTATTTATGAGGGTTAGTCAGCTTTGAAGAGGTTACTAAAGCATAAATATTCATCTGCTGCTTGAGTCTATATCTGATCTGGGTATGTGAGTTTGTCTGCTTTCATGCTGATTGTATTAGTTTTGATCCTAATGTTTGAGTTTAATCTGGCTTATCAAGGAATCATGATACTTTGTTTTGCCTCCTAATGTTTAGTTTTGATCTGGTTCAGTTAGAATTGTTGGATTTATATGAGGTTTGCTCAATTTTTGACTGAGTTGATTCTTGCATATTGTGTACACTATTTGATTTCATGAGCTCCAGTCTTTGTAATGAATTGGTTGTAGCTTCTCTTTTGATAAGTTTGGAAATTTGGATGACAAATGTGAAATATACTCCTGTGTTGGTAAGCTCGCAGGGCATATCTTATATGTGTAGTCATGGGTTAGTTATGATTGTGCATGGTAATCTTTCGATTGGATCACTTCTGATACCAAGTGTTCATTGGAACAAGTTCTCTTAGCAATAGTATTATTCTTTACTAATAGTTTTATGATGCTATTGTTTTCAAGAAAGAGTTCTCCCAAAGTAACTGTGAGGATGTGTTTTTCCACATCTGTTGTGGTTCTGCAGGTTTCGGAGGTAAAACAGACGGTCATCAATGTCCAGAGGAAGGGAAGTTGAAGATAAAGAAGTCGAAGAGGAGGAGATTGAGGATGACGAATTCGAGGAACAAGAGTATGAAGAGGAAGGAGAGGACTACTATGATTACGGTGATGAACCTGGTGATGATATAATTGGTGAAATCGACAGGACCAAAAGAGCAGCTCCTTGGATTGTCTATGATGGGTCACGACCTGAAAAAATCAGGAGGTGTGATACTAATCCGTGCTTAGACCATAACTGGAGGTTGTCATCCAGTGGTCATGGCAGGCTTGATTCAGATTTAGCTATCAAGCCTCAGGATGCAGATTATTGTTCTAACCTTCCCCAACTTAGTGATGAGCTGGGGACTATGATCTTGCCAGAACTTCCTGGTGAGGTGGAGGTCATGATCATAGCTAGAATTCCAATTCTGGAGTTCAGGAAATTATGCTTATTAAACAAAAGGTACCAAGCATTAATAACAAATGGAGACTTATTAGAAGAGAGGAGATTGATTGGTGTCAGAGGGGCAACAGTTTTCATGCTGGCCAGTGGGGAGGACAATTGGTGTGCGTATGATCAGCAGTTCACATTCCATAAGGCCCTTCCGATATTACCATCTGATGGGGCCTTTAAATGTGGGGACAAGGAGTCAGTTTGTGCGGGGACACATCTACTCGTCTGTGGCAACGAGATTGAGGGGCCTGTTATATGGACTTATGATGTAATTCTGAACAATTGGTTCAAGGGATATTCCATGATTGAGCCTCGGTGTCTGTTTGCATCGGCATCATCCGGAGATTTTGCCTTTGTGGCTGGAGGGATTGGTTTGGAGAGTAAGGGAATACTGGATTCTGCTGAGAAGTACGATCCTGCAACCAAATCCTGGGAACCGCTTCCCAGAATGAAGGAGCAGAGGCAGATGTGCTCTGGTGTCTACATGGATAATAAATTCTATGTTTTCGGAGGTCAGAATCCAAGTGGAGATGCTTTAACCTGCGCAGAAGTGTTTGATGAGAACAAAAACACATGGGTAAAGATACCAGGAATCCTTAATGGTATAACACTAGGCACTGCCCGATCACCACCTCTTGTTGCTGTTGTGGACAATGAGCTATACACCATCGAAACGTCGACCAACTCCTTGATGGTATACTTGAAGAACAGCAACTCTTGGAAGGACCTTGGACCTGTTCCTGTTCGAGCTGATGTCAATAAGGGCTGGGGTGTTGCCTTCAAATCTCTGGGCAACGAGTTGCTTGTTATGGGTGGATCAAACATCTCTCTATCTGCCCGTGGCATGACTATATACACTTGCCGTCCTAATCCTAATGCTCAAGAATTGGCGTGGAAGCTCGTTGATGGTGGTGGGAATAGCAGAAGCCATTACATCATGAACTGCACTGTCATGGTTGCTTAATTGCCGGCCACAGGTAATCGAGTGAGCACTGCAATCGAACAATGAAGGGGTAGTCTCCCACTGGTGCTCGTTCTTATGTGACCATTAACTTTGCAGAAGGGACTCTTGAAGTTTTGTGAGACACTTCTTAATTTTCTTGTTCTAATTAATCAAATAATACTGTCCTATGTGGGAAACTCAGATAGCCGAAATGACCAAAAAGGTTCTGATGTACTATACTTCGTATTTTCGTAATGTTTAGTTTTCTGTATATTGTATGGCTCATCTGTCGGAGCTAATGTGATTAGGATGTCCTGTAGAACTGTCTTGTGTGAGTGTGATACTGTGATTGTGGTGTGTTATCATTTCTCCTTTGCTGATTTGTGTGAAATAAGTTTCCTGGAAGGAGAGCTCGGGAAATATGAATTTGCATACTAGTTGGAATCTGCCTGTCTTTCCAAACTAAAAACGATCCTCGTATATTGCACATAAAATTCCCTGTCAAGTGTCAATGTGTCATGGATGAATACCTGTGTCATTTCACAATGTCTAGACTTTGAGGCCATTTTTTCTTGGAGCACGATATTGTCTAAGACTCTAAGCTTATCCTTCAAAGTTTCCATTCTAAAACTTTTATAATTCACGTCGAAACTCCATTAGGGGTCCCGGCTCCGAAATGATGAAAATTAGGCATCATAAACATTTAGAATGGACTGTGGAACCAATAACATGAAAAAAGCCAAAAATTAGCCCTTGTCATCGATTTTGTCCACGATGCGCATGTCTATATTAAGCGCTAAACATGTCAAAAACCTATCAATATGAAAATATATTGTTCTCATACTTTAATCATACTCCCTAGGACTACTACGTGAATGCGTAGTCAATTTTGGCGTGTTTATGAAAATCTAAAATATTGACCCAAAAAGGCCGCTTTTGTGGTATATAGCCAAGCCCGAAACATCATTTCAGACTTTCGGTGGTAATTTGAAGAAAACTGGTAGGAGACGTGTTAACCTATAATATGCACTATGAGACTAGAAATGTGGCAAAAAGTAGCACATACTATCGGTTTTGTCGATGGTGCACATCTCCATACTAAGAGCTAACCATGTCGTAGATACACCAGTACAAAAAAATAATGTTCTCATATGATTTAATCATAATACTAAGGACCCGATGAGTGTGCTTGATCACTTTTAACACATTTTTTGGAACACAAAAAACTGACCAAAAATGCTATTTTTGTGGACCATCATCGAAACCTTATTTGAGGCCCCAACTCGAAATTTAACGGCAATTGATACAAGATTTCCTAAACGTAACGAAAAATAGCCGAAAGTAGCCCATACCATCAGTGATGTCCATAATGCGCATTTTCATATTAAATGCTAAAACCTTAATTAATATGTTCTCATGTCCATATTAAGCACCGAACATGTGATAGACAAATAGACAATCAACTACAAGTTAAACACATAGGTGCTATTCGTTTCAATCGAATATCATTGAACATAAATGTACACGATTAAATTAACCCAATTTGAAAAAAGATCTTTCAAAAGTTAATCTGCCCGGGAATAAGTCGAGTTGGCCTAACCTAAAACAACTTAACTTCATGGGTTTAGGGACTTACCTTAGACTTTTTACTCAAGGTAAAACTTGGGGGTTAAAAGACCCTACAAATAGACATGCGCTAACTTTTGATATATGAAGATGAGCCTATTGGCGCTTTACACATAGTAAAAACTCACCCACATCTTGTATTATAAGACGAATCTACCCGAATCAAGTGTTAATCTATACTTAGTAAAAGAGGAAAAGGGATTCTTCTATGAAGTCAACACACACTGATTTCTTTCACATAATTTAATTGGAGCTATGAAGATAGGGTTTAAACATAAAAACTCGTCTCATGTTAAGGTTACTTCATCAAAGACTTTGGTCATGTATATATGATAAACAACTTACGACTAATTGAAAATAATATAAAAAGATGTATATATGCAATTCTTTACAGAAATTTACACACAATACCCTACCGATATGATAATACACATACATACATGTTCTCATATACGTAGTATTATTTACAATAAAATAACCACCAACTATTATCTATCTAGTTTTTACCAATTATGTACAAGTTACCCGCTAATAATTAAATGGTCAAACTCATTAATCTAATCCGCTACTTACTAATCCTGCTACCCGTTGTTTACCAAACATGGCCTTAGTAAAAAGAAAAGACTATTATTTCCTTTTTTCCTAAAAAGTGTTTATCAATGTTCACAAGCCACTAGTCCAAACTAGTAGAGAACTCAAACACCAACGAGTCAACAACTCACACTCATCACTACTCGCAACTTTGTCTCCTGTCACCAGAGATTCCCCCCAAAATTAGAGACCCAATTTCCAATCAAACCCAATTCTAATTAAATTAAATCCCCCTTTTTCTCCAATTCCCAATTCTAGGGTTTTTCACTCTAAACCCTAGATCTAAAAAACCCTTATTTTCTCAAATTGACCTCAAAGATTCAATCTTTCCACTTACCCAACACCTTCCCTAGTGTTATCATCCTTTTAATTTGTCTTATGGCAAGGTAATTTCTCAAATTTAGTGTTTTTTTTTTCTGGGTTCAAATTTTCAATTTCTTGTTAATTTTGGGGAATTTCAAGACCAGAGCTTTGTTTTAATTATTACAGTGTTAGTGGAAATGTCAGCAAATAATAGTAATAATAACCAACCTAGGAATAATAACAATATGATTAATAGTAATAATAATAATATTAATAGTAGTAGTATTGGGGGTTCAATGGCATCTCCATTTGGTAATATGAACCCTAATTTGCCCCATAATTTTAACCCATCATCACAAGGTCAGGGTCAGGGTCAAGGTCAGTTAGGGTTTGGGTTTCCGGGTCAGTTCCAGATGGCCCAGGCCCATGCATTGGCCCAAGCTCAAGCTCAATCGAAAGCGGCTGCGGCTGCTGCCCATGCCCAGCTGTTGCAGGCCCAGGGGCTGTCAATGGGTCAGGGTCAGGGTGGGATGGGTGGGTTGGGGGCGTCGTCGCCTTCGTTGTCGGGGGCGGGGAATTCGGGTGGTGGTGGGAGTGGGAGTGGCAAGAGGGTTCCTCAGAAACCCCCGGTTCGGCCGCCAGGGAGTGGTATGATGTCCCCTCCTATGAAGAGTTCCATGGAGCTTACGCCTGCTGCTCGGCGAAAGAAGCAGAAGGGTGCTCAGGAGAAGCATTTGAGTGAGAGGGTTGCTGCGATACTGCCTGAGTCGGCGTTGTATACTCAGCTACTTGAGTTTGAGTCGCGGGTTGATGCGGCATTGACTAGGAAGAAGATTGATATTCAGGAGGCGCTCAGGAGCCCTCCGTGTGTTCAGAAGACGCTTCGTATTTATGTGTTTAATAGCTTTGCGAATCAGGCTCAGTCTATTCCGAAGAAGCCTAATGCCGAGCCGCCTACGTGGACGTTGAAGATAATAGGGAGGATTTTGGAGGATGGGGTAGATCCTGAGCAGGCTGCTATGATGAAACCGAACCCTATGTACCCAAAGTTCTCGAATTTCTTTAAAAGGGTTACAATTGCGTTGGATCAGAGACTGTATCCTGAGAACCATATGATAGTATGGGAGAATTCGAGGTCATCTGCACCTGTTGAAGGTTTTGAAGTCAAGAGAAAGGGGGACAAGGAATTTATGGTGAATATTCAGTTTGATATGAACTATATGCCTGAGAAATTTAAGGTGTCACAACCTTTGACTGAACTTCTTGGTATTGAAGCTGACACTCGGCCGAGAATTATTGCCGCAATCTGGCACTATGTCAAGGCCAGGAAGTTGCAGAACCCAAATGACCCAACCTTCTTCAGTTGTGATCCTCCGCTTCAGAAGGTGTTTGGAGAAGAAAAGATGAAATTTACCATGGTCTCACAGAAGATATCACAGCATCTTACCGCTCCTCCACCAATACAGGTGGAGCATCAAATCAAGCTTTCAGGGGGTGTCCCTGCAGGAAATGCTTGTTATGATATACTGGTGGACATACCCTTGCCAATACAGAGAGAACTTACTATGCTGCTGGCAAATACCGAAAAGAATAAGGAGATTGAGGCCTGTGATGAAGCAATTTGTGCTGCTATAAGGAAGATACATGAGCATCGCAGAAGGAGAGCATTCTTCCTTGGTTTTAGTCAGTCACCTGTCGAGTTCATCAATGCGTTGATAGAATCCCAAAGTAGAGATCTGAAGCTTGTGTCCGGGGAAGCTAGTCGTAGTGCGGAAAGAGAACGTCGGTCAGATTTCTTTAATCAGCCATGGTATGTTGTGCTTTGTTTCAGCTTACGTATTTATTTATCAATGTTGTCTTTGTCTTCTCTACATGATTATAAAATTATGCTGGGTGCTTTATCAGTGGTCTTCTGCTTCTATTAGTTTATATCTTGTTTTGTTGATTCAAACTTGGCCCCTCTCGACCTTAACCATAGGCGCATGCCTTCTCTAGTGTAGCTGCAACGTTCTTCTTGCTTCACTATAGGGGCTAGTGACAGTTCCTGCTCTCTACCATTTGGTGCTTCTAAAGGTGCTTTGCTATATGCTGACCCCCCCCCCCTCTCTCAATAATTTCCCTAAAATCGTAAATGATTCTTTTCTGGCACCTATCTACCAAGTTTTTAGGACACTATGTACCCCTTTGCTGGCGTGCTAGGACATATTAGCACATTTCCTGATGGATTTGTTATTGTTGCTTAATTTTTATTTTTTCTTGGGGAGGAGGGGGGTTGTCTATATTGCAAATAATATTGCTTGTGCAGTTTGAGCATACATCTTTTGAACCATGCTGATGGTTTTTCTTTTATGTCAACATCATTATCACTGAACAATTATGATTTGCTACGATAGGGTTGAGGATGCTGTTATTCGTTATTTAACGCGGAAGCCAGCAAACGGAACTGATGGTCCTGGGAGCACATAAATTTGGCATTGCTGAGGTCTGCTGGTTAGCTAGTACGAATTGTCATTAAAGCTTTGATTACATTGCATGTTATTGTATAACTGTCACATGTATCTTACTGTCGCTAAGTCGCTAACTGCCAGATCATTTCTTGTTTGCCATTTGGTGCATATTTATTTATTTAAAAAATTAAAACAAGTGAAGAAACATTAGTTCTGCTACCCGTCACCCCACCCAACCCAACCCGGTGCGGTCCCTTTTGCTGTCAACGCAGTTCCTTGGTATAGGCAGTGCCGCAGAGGACTGTAATGAATCTGGCTTTTGGTTTCCTGCCACCAAGTGTTCTTGCTTCCAATGATTGTATAAAGAAGAAGCATTTATCTAGTACGGCTGTAGGACCTGGATGCTTTATGTGGAGTGATTCTGGGGCATGTCTCCTTGGAGTTACTGATCACATGTGTGAAATTGTCACCATTTGGGACAAAGTGGTCACCAGGAGTTGACTTCTAAATTTTGGATGCCTTTTGCTGACTGTTACTCGTGTGCAAGGTCAACGGCTTGTTGTTGTACTATGGTGACCAATCACATAGGAAGAACTAAGGAGCGGACATGTTAACATCAGTTGGTTCAACTATCACAATCAAAGAAGCTTCTCATCATATTGAGGATCTGGGCCAATAGCCAGGACACTTTAGACTCAGCATTTGTCGTTTAGTTTATGAGAAATGTAGCCGTGTAGGTGGAGTAAAGTAAGAATATGTTATGCAATTGTATGCTTCGAGAAACTTTTGTGTATATCTGAAGATTAGCACCTTTATTGTGGCATATGGATTGGGCTCGTCAGTTTCTATGCCTTTGTCCATCCAAGGTTTTGCGGATTATAAAGGAGTGCTGTGGATGACTGTTAGTTTAGCTTATAAAATCTGTACCCAAAATGAAATCATGCGTGGTGATGTGCATTCGTAGCTTATATTGTACGGAATTTTATCTACCGGTCGCAATTGGCTTCTGTACCTAAAATGAAATCATGCGTTTGGCTTTTGTGACACAAAATAATGTTACTCTTGAATTTAAGGTTGTTTAATGCAATGTGATGTGTCGTTGAGGTTATGAATTTAAGACAGTCACTTGTATAAATAATCAGAGAAGTGATTGGGATTTACAACACACATAATCTTATACAGTCGAAGTGAGGGAAGTATTAGAGGATAAGGATACAGAATAGAGCCTAGCTGATACGTAATCCCAATAGAAAACACATGGACTACCAAGGATTCGATAGCCATTTTTAAAAAAAGTTTTGCAAGTTGTGACGATAATTATAGATCAAAAAGTACAACATAAAACTACCATGCCATATGGGTGATATGACATTAACATGGTCGTTTTACTGCCAGAACTTCCATCTATCAGCAATCACTATTTCGAAACAGATATGCATCTCTTCTCATAACTTGTAAGCCAACTAGAACTCATTAATGATCCAAACAACTGAGCTAGTTCTCCGGAGTCCTCAGCACTGCAGTCTGCAGACAACACTTTCCATGGACCACCTGAGGCTATGGCGATGCTATTCCTCCTTCTTGATAGACTTACGGTGTGTTTAACGCTCGATTCGATAATGTGAATAATAGACAAAACCTATGGCTTGGGCTATACCTATGCTACTTCTCGCTAATTTTCTTGTTCCATACTTCATTTTATGTGTTTAGGACGCCCCCACCATTTTTTTTCCGATTTCGTTTCGGGCCCAAAAAAAGGCTTTTTCGTGGGTTAAAGTCTACAAAACCCGGCTATCTCGGTCGATTTTTGGTTTTCCGGAAAATATTCATGAAAGTCACCGAACATGGTCCTAGGGAATACTAGATCATAACTGTAGCATTTGACAATGTCATTCCACCTTCATGATAGATTTACGGTGTGTTTATCGCTCGATTCGAGCATGTGAATAATGGACAAAAACGATGGTTTGGGCTATGTCTATGCTAATTTTTACCCATTTTCTTAATTCATTTTTCATTATATATGTTTAGAATGTCTCCCGCCGATTTTTGTTCGATTTCATTTCGGGGTTGATATGAGGTTTTTTTGTGGGTTATAGTCCACAAAAACCGGCTTTATCTATCGATTTTTGGTTTTGACGGAAAATTTTCCGAAAGGGACCAAGCATGCTTCTATGGTATACGGGAGCATAATTGTAGCATATGGCGATGCTATACCTCTTTCTTGATAGACTTACGGTGTTTTTAACGCTCGATTCGAGAATGTGAATAATAGACAAAACCGATAGTTTGGGCTATGCCTATGCTACTTTTCGCCAATTTTCTTGTTCCATACTTCATTTTATGTGTTTAGGACGCCTCCTACCAATTTTTGTCCAATTCCGTTTCGGAGCCGAAACAATGTTTTTTCGTGGGTTATAGTCCATAAAAACAGGCTTTTTCGGTCGATTTTTGGTTTTTCTGAAAATGTTCCCAAAGTGACCGAACATGGTCTTAGGTAATACTAGAGTATAATTGCAGCATATGACAATGTCATTCCTCCTTCATGATAGACTTACGGTGTGTTTATCGCTCGATTCGAGCATGTGAATAATAGACAAATCCGATGGTTTGGGCTATGCGTATGCTACTTTTCGCCAATTTTATTCTTCCGTTCTTAATTTTAAGTGTCTAGAACGCCTCCCGCCAATTTTCGTCCGATTTCATTTCGGAGCCGAAACAAGGTTTTTTGTGGGTCATAGTACACAAAAACCGGTTTTTTCGGTTGATTTTTGGTTTTCAGGAAAATGTTCCGATAGTGACCGAACATGGTCCAAGGAAATACTATAGCATAAACGTAGCATATGAGAATGTCATTCCTCCTTCATGATAGCTTTACGGTGTGTTTATCGCTCGATTCGAGCATGTGAATAATGGACAAAACCGATGGTTTGAGCTATTCCTATGCTACTTTTTACCCATTTTCTTGTTCGATTTTCATTATATATGTTTAGGATGTCTCCCGCCAATTTTCGTTCGATTTCATCTCGGGGTCGAAACGAGGTTTTTTTCTGGTTTATAGTTCACAAAACCCGGTTTTTCTGTCGATTTTTGGTTTTACGGAAAATTTTCCAAAAAAGGAACAAGCGTGCTAATTCGGTATACTGGAGCATAGTTGTAGCTTATGGTGATGCAATTCCTCCTTCTTGATAGACTTACGGTGTGTTTAACGCTCGATTCGATAATGTGAATAATAGACAAAACCGATGGCTTGGGCTATGCCTATGCTACTTCTCGCCAATTTTCTTGTTCCATACTTCATTTTATTTGTTTAGGACGCCTCCCACCAATTTTTTTCCGATTCCGTTTCGGGCCCAAATAAAGGTTTTTTCGTGGGTTATAGTCTACAAAACCCGGCTTTTTCGGTCGATTTTTGGTTTTCCGGAAAATATTCCGAAAGTCACCGAACATGGTCCTAGGGAATACTAGAGCATAACTGTAGCATATGACAATGTCATTCCACCTTCATGATAGATTTAAGGAGTGTTTATCGCTCGATTCGAGCATGTGAATAATGGACAAAATCGATGGTTTGGGCTATGCTTATGCTAATTTTTACCCATTTTCTTATTCCATTTTTCATTATATATGCTTAGGATGTCTCCCGCCGATTTTTGTTCGATTTCATTTCGGGGTCGAAATGAGGTTTTTTCGTGGATGTCCACAAAGACCGGCTTTATCTATCGATTTTTGGTTTTGACGGAAAATTTTTCGAAAGTGACCAAGCATGCTTCTAGGGTATACTGGAGCATAATTGTAGCATATGGCGATGCTATTCCTCCTTCTTGATAGACTTACGGTGTTTTTAACGCTCGATTCGAGAATGTGAATGATAGACAAAACGATAGTTTGGGCTATGCCTATGCTACTTTTCGCCAATTTTCTTGTTCCATACTTCATTTTATGTGTTTAGGACGCCTCCCACAAATTTTTGTCCAATTCCGTTTCAAGGCCGAAACAAGGTTTTTCGTGGGTTATAGTCCATAAAAACCGGCTTTTACGGTCGATTTTTGGTTTTCCGGAAAATGATCCCAAAGTGACCGAACATGGTCTTAGGTAATACTAGAGCATAATTGTAGCATATGACAATGTCATTCCTCCTTCATGATAGATTAACGGTGTGTTTATCGCTCGATTCGAGCATGTGAATAATGGACAAAACCGATGGTTTGGGCTAATTCCTATGCTACTTTTCACCCATTTTCTTGTTCCATTTTTCATTATATATGTTTAAGATGTCTCCTGCCGATTTTCGTTCGATTTCGTTTCGGGGTCGAAATGAGGTTTTTTCATGGTTTATCCGCAAAACCCGGCTTTTTCTGTCGATTTTTGGTTTTACGGAAAATTTTCCAAAAGTGACCAAGCGTGCTTCTTGGGAATACTGGAGGATAATTGTAGCATATGGCGATGCTATTCCTCCTTCTTGATAGACTTACGGTGTGTTTAACGCTCGATTCGATAATGTGAATAAATGACAAAACCGATGGCTTGGGCTATGCATATGCTATTTCTCGACAATTTCCTTGTTCCATACTTCATTTTATGTGTTTAGGGCGCCTCCCACCAATTTTTTTCCGATTCCGTTTCGGGCCCGAAACAAGGTTTTTTCGTGGGTTATATAGTCTACAAAACCCGGCTTTTTCGGTCGATTTTTGGTTTTCCAGAAAATATTGCGAAAGTCACCGAACATGGTCCTAGGGAATGCTAGAGCATAACTGTAGCATATGACAATGTCATTACACCTTCATGATAGATTTACGGTGTGTGTATCGCTCGATTCGAGCATGTGAATAATGGACAAAACCGATGGTTTGGGCTATGCCTATGCTAATTTTTACCCATTTTCTTATTCCATTTTTCATTATATAAGTTGAGGATGTCTCCCTCCGATTTTTGTTCGATTTCATTTCGGGGTCGAAATGAGGTTTTTTTGTGGGTTATGGTCCACAAAAACCGGCTTTATCTATTGATTTTTGGTTTTGACGGAAATTTTTTCGAAAGTGACCATGCATGCTTCTAGGGTATACTGGAGCATAAATGTAGCATATGTCGATACTATTCCTCCTTCTTGATAGACTTACGGTGTTTTTAACGCTCAATTCGAGAATGTGAATAATAGACAAAACCGATAGTTTGGGCTATGCCTATGCTACTTTTCGCCAATTTTCTTGTTCCATACTTCATTTTATGTGTTTAGGACGCCTCCCACCAATTTTTGTCCAATTCCGTTTCGGGGCCAAAACAAGGTTTTTTCGTGGGTTATAGTCCATAAAAACCGGCTTTTTCGGTCGATTTTTGGTTTTCCGGAAAATGTTCCCAAAGTGATCGAACATGGTCTCAGGTAATACAAGAGCATAATTGTGGCATATAACAATATCATTCCTCCATCATGATAAATTTACGGTGTGTTTATCGCTCAATTCGAGCATGTAAATAATAGACAAATCCGATGGTTTGGGCTATGTGTATGCTACTTTTCTCCAATTTTCTTCTTCCATACTTAATTTTATGTGTCTAGGACGCCTCCCGAGAATTTTTGTCCGATTTCATTTCGGAGCCGAAACAAGGTTTTTTGTGGTTATAGTACACAAAAACCGGTTTTTTCGGTCGATTTTTGGTTTTCCGGAAAATGTTCCGAAAGTGACCGAACATGGTTCTAGGGAATACTAGAGCATAAATGTAGCATATGAGAATGTCATTCCTCCTTCATGATAGATTTACGGTTTGTTTATCGCTCGATTCGAGCATATGAATAATGGACAAAACAGATGGTTTGGGCTATTCCTATGCTACTTTTTACCCATTTTCTTGTTCCATTTTTCATTATATATGTTTAGGATGTCACTCGCTGATTTTCGTTCGATTTCATTTCGGGATCGAAACAAGGTTTTTTCAGGGTTTATAGTCCACAAAACCCGGCTTTTTTTTTGTTGATTTTTGCTTTTACGGAAAATTTTCCAAAAGTGACCAAGCGTGCTTCTTCGGTATATTGGAGCATAATTGTAGCATATGACGATGCTATTCCTCTTTCTTGATAGACTTACGGTGTGTTTAACGCTCGATTCGATAATGTGAATAATAGACAAAACCGATGGCTTGGGCTATGCCTATGCTATTTCTCATCAATTTTCATGTTCCATACTTCATTCTATGTGTTTAGGACGCCTCCCACCAATTTTTTTCCGATTCCGTTTCGGGCCTGAAACAAGGTTTTTTCGTGGGTTATAGTCTACAAAACCCGGCTTTTTCGGTCGATTTTTGGTTTTCCGGAAAATATTGCGAAAGTCACCGAACATGGTCCTAGGGAATACTAGACCATAACAGTAGCATATGACAATGTCATTACACCTTCATGATAGATTTAAAGTGTGTTTATCGCTCGATTCGAGCATGTGAATAATGAACAAAACCGATGGTTTGGGCTATGCCTATGCTAATTTTTACCCATTTTCTTATTCCATTTTTCATTATATATGTTTAGGATGTCTCCCGCCGATTTTTGTTCGATTTCATTTCGGGGTCGAAATGAGGTTTTTTCGTGGATTATAGTCCACAAAAACCGGCTATATCTATCGATTTTTGGTTTTGACGGAAAATTTTCCGAAAGTGACCACGCATGCTTTTACGGTATACTGGAGCATAAATGTAGCATATGGGGCCGAAACGAGGTTTTTTCGTGAATAATAGTCCACAAAAACCGGCTTTTTGGTTCGATTTTTGATTTTTCGGAAAAATTCCCGACAATGACTTAGCATTTACCTAGGGACCATAGGAGCATGTTTGGGGTATGTGAGCACGTAAAGCCTTGGTCTATGGTGCTCTTTAGCTACCCAAAGCTATGACTTGGCTACACAAATAACCTCGGCGAACGTTTTTCAAAACCAATGTTTTGGGCTATGCCTAGGCTACTTTTTGCCAATTTTCTTGTTCCATTCTTCATTATATGTCTAGGATGCCTCTGGCCAATTTTCGTCCGATTCCATTTCGGGGCCGAAACGATGTTTTTCGTGGATAATAGTCCACAAAAACCGGCTTTTTGGTTCGATTTTTGATTTTTCGGAAAAATTCCCGAAAATGACTTAACATGCACCTAGGGACCAT
>CAAKMY010067098.1:0-26106 GCA_901111285.1 Corrigiola litoralis
GCGTGTGCAGAGCAAATTGGGGGACATTTTCCCACGACACTCAAGTTTTTCCAATGTCATGAGATGACACTAAACTCTAGAGTGTCATGACTTTTTTTTTGTTTCTTCTTTTCTTTTGCAAAATTCTCACGTGGGAAGGAGTGACACTACTTTGAGTGTCAGTGTGTCACCAATAAACTTAGTCTAAGGTTAGGAAAACTATTCATTTATGTGTGTGGACAGATACAAAATGACATGCATTAATTTGCAATAGGTCGGCCCTAGACATTTAGATTTCTCAAAGGTAAAACATAAAAGATAGCTAAAACTAAAACTATGTCACATCCAGTTTTACCGCAACTCATGATTAGCTACGTCAAAACTTTTGACTTGTACCGCCGAACTCGCGACTTCAATATAGTATCTCATCCAAGAAGATGGTCAAGATGAACATTTTGTGGATACTAAAGAGAATGATTATCTCATCGAAGAAGTTGGTAAGTCTTTACTACTTTGCTCTTAATCAAAATTCAAACAGAGATTCAAGGAGGATGGTTTCGATGTCAATGGGAGTACAAAGTGATGTTGAATCAGTGAATCACCAACAGGGAAGTCAACTAATACCATTTGCGACTGCATTCGACGTCTTTTGCTTAAGAGAACAAGCTCTCCCAATGTTGGAAGGATAATTGCTTATTCGAATTCCTTCTGCTATTCATGCCAAAAAAAAAAAAAAAAAAAAATCTTCTGCTACCATTTCTTCGATGTAGTATTTTCTACTTTGGATATTACAGCTACTATCTCAATACTGCAATCGCCACAGAAGAACTTATTTTTTCTGCAAGCTCCATCCACAAAAATTCATTGCACTGAAAACCCGATTTGGGATGGGAGAAACCAGTTTGCTTGGTGGGTAAGACCTTATTCCCCATATCATCTTCGGAAATCTCAAGGCCACAAGCATGGCAGAAGGCCTCCAAGTCCGACACCTATGCAAATTTCAGGATCAGATCAAATTTCAGACAAGCAAATAAATAGAAGACATTGATCATATGATACCTTTATCATCAAGATCTTTGACAGTGATGCTAGCGGATACGGATGAGGCTTGTAACCACAAGAATTTATACATGCTACAGCACGTGCCCGAACCTTCGAACCAAATCAAAAATTAACTAATTAGAGACATAAACTCATGAAGACCAACAGAAGGCAGCTCACAGCAGCACAATATCCGACCTCTATAAACTACAAATCTGAATAACATTGCACGGGGAATCAGATAGATTTTCAGAAGGTAAACAGACTGATAGTAGCAAGTCCATATATGCAACTTTCATGAACAACCACAATCAATGCCAAAAATCATCTTAGGTGGTAGAAAAGTACAAGTAGATCAAAATGCACTGCAGATTACAGCCCACCCACCCACCCATCCCAAAAAAAAAAAACTGTGGGATGGGATTTGTTGTTAAGGGTGCCCTTGAAGGCTAAAAGAATGTACAGCACCTGGCCTTCAAAGCAGTTGAAAGTACCGACAGATAAATAGAGAAGGCATGGTAAGAAAGACAGCACAAATTAAATAACTACCACTTTAGGAAAAAAAAAAGAATTTCAAACTACAACTTCTTGCAAAATAAAGTAACTTTCATGACAGAATGTTACCATAAGCAGCTCACAAACGCAAGGCAAGCAGTCCGCGAATCATAAGATTCCATAATGGCTTAAAGAATAAAGAATAACCACAGACTTGGGAAGAAAAGAGAACCTAAACGCAAGTTCTGTTGTCCTCCAAAATGTTTGGAAGAAACTAAACCACGAGGACTTCAGCATGAGGTCCAACACTAATGCAACTTATGTTAGAGCCAGCAAGCCATGAGGTCAAACATCGTGAAGAGCCAAATTGTCAAAATGGATTTTTATGAAGGCAAGGCTTCCAGTGGCCATCTAATTACAGAAACTGCTGGTAATTTTATGTGGTTGAATGTTTCAATTTAGTTTAAGACTTGACAGTAAAACCAAGAAATTGAGATAAATGAGCAACTATATATTCAGTTAGAATAAAGATACAATCATCATTTAAGCACTTAAAGTCAACTTCCAAATATCCTAATTCTGCAAGTACATACGCAACATATATATTTAGGAAGAGCTTTGGGTGTGCCTCCTACTTTCACAGATTTCCTTCATATGCGGTTTGTTGGTCTTGGAGGTAGTAAAGAGGCGAAGTTGCTTTGGAGCTGTGCTAGACTGGCAGTTTTTTGGTGCATTTGGCTTTAGCATAATGCTCGTATTTTTACAAGAGGAGATCATCTTTTCAGTCATATATATAGGGTTCGGCTGTTCTTTTAGCTTCCCTTCAGGCAATGGCCAAGGGTGCCTTCAAATGGGTGCCAATTTCCGCTCTTCAAAGGAATTGGACACATTTGTAATTTCTTTCGCTACCAGGACTCTTGTCTTCTAAAGCTTCTTTCTCGTAATTAATAATATTTTATTTTTCTATCAAAACTGAAATCGCAAGTAGAAGATTTTAGCCAAAATCAGCGTCTTTTTATTTAGGTAACGCATTTGGAGAAAGAAACAGAGCAACCAATTTGGGGCACTCCCAATTTAATTCCCAAGTTCTCTAAATCTCTTTCTAAAGATATTTAATAAGAATCTTCTGGGTAATGCATTATATGTTCGGAAGCATGATGAGGCAGCATTATACTTTAACCTGAAAGATTTTCAGCTAAAAGAGGATTTCTTGTATAAATGAATTATTTAGTATAAGATTAAGTAAAACATAGTTGTGTTGAATTTAGTTTGGGTCATTTACGAGTTGGGTCATGATTGGTTTATCTGACTTTGGGTCAATTTCGGTCCCGGTCGGGTAATTTCGGTTCATGTTCAGCTTGTTATTGGGTCTCAGGTCGGATGTTCGGGTCCGGGTCAGTCTTGCCAAGTCATTGTGTTTCGTGGGAGAACTTTGTTTCTTTGTAGTTGGGGCTTCAGAAAAAAGCTGCTATATAGGGTGTGTGCTTTCCTTTTTTGGTTTAAATACGAGTATTTTACCAAACAATACAAAAAAAAAAAGAGCATGTGCTTTCCTAAAGCAAAAATCACAGCAAAGTGACAACTTCCACAACAAAACATTGACTGTAGAAGTGACATTGGAATTCAAACCACAAAGAGAAAGGCAACAGACAGAGAACTAAAAATTGATGTAGGAAGTCTTAGCCAACCTCCTTAATGTAAGGTTCAATGACACAAAGCTGCAGGTACGTTGCCTCTGATGTTACCGTGCGAAAGAAATGCCAAAAATTGCTTATCTGATAAAATCTGATCATCAAAAAAGCATAATAAGTCCATTAATAATGACCAAGTTACATCACCATTGGTTTAGAATTGAGACTAGTAAGTGAAATGCTTAAGTAGCCCGAAACAATTAAATACCTTAACACCCTTCTCGCAAAGCACATCTCCTTTGACTTAATAATAAAATAAGGCATGCGACAGAACCACAAAGAAAGTGACTCGCCCTACAGATGAAATCAACTGTATTAAGAGTCAGTCAATTCAAGCTAAAATGACAGAATGCAGGAATTACATCACATGCAAGAGAGGGAACAACCGTTGAATGAATCTGAGAATCAAGATGAAGTAGGACATATAGAGACCGGAATTCAGCTTCATTGTCAAACATAGAGTCTGAAGTTCGGTTGAGATCATAAAGGTTATATAGCGATGCAAGGCATTTTGTGAGCTGCTCCAAGTTTAGATGATGTATAGAAGATATAGTGGTACAGTCACCCTTACATCTTCTTAGCTGGTGGTGGGAGACGATGTGAAACCTAACCTGCATAACCAGAATAGCACGTCTCAGAATATCATATTAAACTACCAACTACTAATCCAGTAGAAGAGGTCCCAGCTGCTGTTCAGTGTTCACAAAACTTGAGACCTTGCTCTCCGCAAAACTAGATATAGCCAAAAAAGTAGCTAAAGTAAACATTTTGAGGAGAACACTTAGGTAACTCAGGTCCTCCAAATGGAGCAATGAAAGCGCAGACTCAGGGACAAAGAGAGGCAGATAGAGAATCTGAGCCTTGCCTAGAGAGTGAGGAATCCTAATTTTACGTGGATAAGGGGCTGGGCAATCCTGTCTATTGGAGCCTAACCCTGCCAATGAGCCACTTGAACTATCATTTTGAGGTCTTAACAGCATGTGTTTAGCAGCCTAGCCTCCATAGATCATGAGTCAATTTTACTGCAACAAAACCAGAGTACTACTATCCAGAAAGCAAAAGCAGTTTCCATGTCAAGTGCCCTGGTCAAAATCAACCATATAGACGCAATCTTAATATAAAAGCTGGAAAAAAAAATGTTTTCATGGTTCTATTGTTACTTGGAATAACATTTTAAAGGGTGAAAAGGATCATGATACCATGGATTTAAAGCCACTGACTGCTGGCCCGCTTTAGTCATTCTAATCCAGCTCCATAGAGTGTCAACATGCTAACACTAAACACCAATGGCATCCTTTACAGTTTCAAACAAAAAACTAAGTTGTGTATTATACAGGTAACTACACTGGTATAAGTGCAACAATCTAGAATTCTACCTGACAAACCCCAAGAGATGGGTAATTAGATATAACTGGTCATTTTCTGGACATGCATGACTCCTTAATGATTACCAAAATTTGACTTTACAAATCACTGAGTAGGGTTTGTGTCGCTAGAGCAAATGGATTCCTTCTACGGGTACAGAGAACATGTTTCACAAAATAATTACACAAAGATGTCTCAAATGAGCTGTATACCGTAATAAAATACATACTTCTTGAATTATAAATCTAAAACTGTGATTATAAAATTGATCCCGCCGGTCATAGCTGTAGTCTGTAGCAGATCAGCCATTTCTTGAGAATGAATGTACTTTTATTTCTCATACCAGAGAGTCAGAGACTATCAGATGGCAACTTACATGGCATCTTTTCTTAGAGGCCTATCCAGAAACATGTGTTCAACTTTCTCACTAGTACGATACTCTATTTCAAGCTTCATTTACAAAAGAACAGTTAAGTAAATGCTTGAGTTTGAGAACATATGATGTAGGAAACAGAGGTTGCATGTCAAGTGCGGCAGAAAATGAACAATACCTTTTTTTTTTTTTTTTGAAGCAACAATCACTTTACATACCATACATGATTGGTAATGGTTTTGCAGAAGGTTTAGTTTGCATTCAAGGGGAAACTTCAGGTTTGTGAGAAATTTGTTTAACACCAAGATTAAGGAAGAACTTAACTTCGGCACAAATGGATATTAAGATACCACACCAGACTAATGTGTTGTAAGACTTTATAGACACATGTCAGAAGGAATTTAATAATTACTAAAAGAATTTTAAGGTTGTTGTAAGTACTCAGTCTCCTGATACATTGAAATAGTATTATTATTATCATATACATACTATATATAACAATAATAATGATGATGATGATAAAATTAATAATACTAACAGTAACAGTAAGAGTAAGAGTAATAGTAATAGTAATAGATAGTAATTATTGTAATAAACCCATACAACTAAAACTTACTGGAAGGATTTGGAACTTTCTGAATTTTATGCAAACACAAATTGCTCACAAAGAAGAAAGTTCTTGTTCTGATGTATTAATCCTCTCCTAAGAATCGATATATACTCACTATTCTACTTATTTCTATCCATGCATGACAAACATGAACATATATTTGAACCTACAAAGCTTACCATTATCTCATACATGCAAATCACTTGGTCATTGTTGATATTCTGCATGCTGAGATCTTGCCTAATGGACCTTGTCCTGTCAAAAATGAAATCATGAACAACTTCAAAAGGCTGATCTGCTGATTCCAACAACTTCATGAGATAATTTAATGTGTCCTCCAACACTGGGAGAGGGCGTAAATCTGATGCTTGAACATCTTTCATTGATATCGTTCTGCAAAACTAGTTATTGAAACAGTGAGTCACTGAATAAAACATTTTTACAGAACTAATACAGTGTCATCTCAATCGGAAGGCTGAATTAACAAGTTCACTTTCTTAACACAATTAATTTGGCAAAAAATCTAAACCTGAAGTAGAAATAAAATCTCACTTCCCAAGCAAGGAATCTTGAAGCCAGTTCCAAATACATCTCACTTTCCCTTTTCCCAGTGGAAACTTGAATATATTTGAATATGGGTTTAAGAGCTTCAATTTACACCAAGAGTACAAAACTGATTAGGTTTACCTTTTTCACAGCAAGGCTTGAGGATGTCCTCCTAGGATTTCCATCCAGCCTCTCAAATACAGCCAAATCCCGAAGCTGCTCACGTTGGCTCCTCTCCTTTTCTACATGATAAGCAACAATTAATATGACATAGCTCGATCAGTAATAAACACTTTTGCATCAGCTTGGCATCATCCTTTAAGTCGGCTTAAGAAACGGAAAAAAATCCACAAGAAAATTTGGCTCCAGCTATGTGTCTCAACCCTCAACTGTAAATCAGCCCACAAACTAAGAAGCACTAGCATCCGCAGAATAACACACTTTTGCATAGTGTAGCTATACAAGATTCTTTCAAAGTATAAAAAATTAACTGCAGTCATCATGGTACCACGAAGCAAAGCTAGACAAGCAAAGTGATATGACCAGATTTTCTTCAAAGTGAACGATAAGCAACATTTTTTTAAATCCTCCCAACACCAGATTTTCTGAAGTCATCATGGTACCAGAGCAGATAGTGAGACTTGAGAGCATATAATCTAAAAAGAGATGTTAATGTTGTAATCAAAGTTTGAAGCAAATTCCAGAAAACTGTTCGATTTAGAATCCATTTCAATATTGCTATATCACTATTGATTCCTTGATTCAGCCCGTATACTCAATTTCAGAAGAAATGTTTCTACATTCTTCAATTTATTGAGTAGATTTCTGAAGTAATACAAGCTCATAAATCAGAAAGTGCAATTTTTCTCAAATATCATCAAGATATGACAATTCGTAGCCCTGGAGACTTCAGGTAATGGCAGAACCACAAACTCATATTCGATTCTCTGATCCTTCATCCTTCAGATAGACTGAATTCACTGTTTACGAGAAACTTAATGGTCCGAGTGATTATCGGACCTGGAAGAGATCAGTGGATATTGCTCTTCCTAATCCTAAGAAATGGAAGATAGAGCTTGTGCCTGGTTTTCCTAGAACAATGTGATGAAGATGCAATATGAAGCAGATCAATGGGATACATATAATATTTGAAGAAGATCAATGGGATACATGTAATAGTGTGGTAAGATCCTGATTCATTTCATGCTTCTGTTTCTGAATCGACGAATAAGTCTCTGTATACTGGTTTCTACTCCGGAAATCTGGTCAAGACATGAAAATAGATTCTCTTTGTGGGAAGTCAAAGAGGCCTATGGGATGTCCGAAGCTAAGCAACTCAAGCTGCCCATGTCCTCTCATACAGTATTAAACTTATGGCAGACAGGAGCATTCCTTTTCCTTCTCCCTTTGACTATCACAAGTCATCACCGAATGCATCTATCTTGCAATCACACGCTAAGCCAATTTATGCAACAACCTAGAAGTGTTCACATGCTAAGCGCCAACAGAAAGCCCATCACCAAAGCAGGACAACGTCCAGTCGTCCTTACCGAAACCCATAAGCTTGATCCAAATTGCACAAGTGACATCTAGATAATTGCCAATTTATTAGTATTTTATTGAAAAGTACTACTATTCTTTTTTTAATATGTATATTATATTACTTTTTTGCCGTACCCGTATCCTCCAGTTCTTGGGATGTCGTATCCCCATGTCTATAGCGTACCCCATACCCGTTTGTGTGCTACCCATGTCAAGAAAGTCAACCATTGGTTTTGTGATTTTGCTTGGTAGCTCTCCTGTTTCTTGGAAATCTAAGAAGCAACACGTAGTTGCAAGGTCCTCTGGTCAAGCAAAGCATAGAGCGTTAGCTTTGCGTGAAATGATATGGCTATTTCAGCTACCTCAAGATCTTGGCTAGAAGCATATTGGACCAACTACGGTACACAGCAACAATCAAGTTGCGCTTTTCAAATGTAGCTAATCCTCATAAAGAACCAAACACATTATAGTGGACTGTCACTTCAGTAGTACTAAGGTTTAGCAGAGTATCATTCAAACTCAGTAAATTCATTCCAGAAATCAGGATGCATTCTCGGAAATTTTTAACTGTTGATCAGTACGACAACAAACTATTGTCCAATCTTAAAATTTTCAGCTCTCTCTCAGACCGCGCCTGAGGCAGTTACTACGGCAGAAAGCTTGCTATTCAGTTTCTAATGTTCGTTCCGTATCAGCTCCACTGATGCATTAGCCTGTCACTATAACAGCTGAAAATAATCAGTTGATGAGCCCTCTTCTCTTTTTTTCCATCTTTTTAAGATTTCTGCACATTCTCATTGCACCTGATTTTCCTCAAGTCGTCAGCAACATCACTGAACAAGAAAATCCAGGCAAGACCCACTGAAAATGGCGAAAACTTGGGAATGACGGTTCAAAGACAGGATGAGTTTTCAGTGTTGGGGTGAGCTTTAAGATTCTCACCCCGTTCCTACAACACAAATTCTTAGAAAAGACGGTCTACTATTATGTAAAGTAGTTGAGCTCTCTGCCAGCTAAATGAACTCAAGCTTCGTGCGAGCCCATATCAAAACTGTATCCCTTTGTTGGGCCAGCATGACTCCATCTACTTTTACGCTAAATATAAATAAAAACGGACTCTCCCAAGACTTCATGATCCAACAATAGAACCTTCCTACCCAAGAGTTACTCAACAGTTGCAATCATCAAATATCCAAACTTTCGCTTACAACAACAAAAAGGGCTCAAATCTTCTCTACATCCTGATGTTTTCCACAAACTACAAACTACCCAATTCATCATTAAGCCAAACTCGCCATAAACTCTGCTCAATATAAATGCATACATGATAAAAAAACCTTGAAGTAGAAAACATTACATAACACAAGAAAAAACAAATACCTGGGCACATAAAAGGGCACGTGCCTACAATAAAGTGATCACTTTCTTCATGGAATTGAGCAACAAGTTTAGTTTGAGTAGACATGGGCCCACTTAAAGTTAAATGGGCTTCAAAATTTTGGTCTCGTTGACTTTGTGGTGTGGCTTAAGCTTGATTAATCTTAGCTTTTGCAGGAGGAGATGATCGACTAGAGGAGTCACTTTACACCTTGTTTGTTTAGAGGGAGTTCGGGTTGCGAATGGAAATTAAACTCCCAATAAAGCAAACTTTCTTATTTGTCTAATTAAATGGAAATTACATACAATTACTTTGATACCCCTACTTAAAAAAACCATCTACCCATCTTAACTATCTCCCCTAGTCCCCTATTCACTCTCACTTAAAAAACAAGTATACATATCAAACATGGGCAATGATTTTTACACTCCCCCATTTGATTTTTACACTTCTCATGTGAGAGTAGAATTCTGCACAGGAATCTGTGCTCTCACATGAAAGGGGTGAGTGGGAGTGTAAAAATAAAAATGAGGAGTGTAAAAATCAGTTTCCACCAAACATGTGAGTGTGAGTTATTTGATGAATTGCCACCTAAATTCCCGTCCCAAATTCCTACTTAAATTCTCGGTCTAACTCTCATTCACAATCACGTGATTATACCAAACGAGTTGTTAGGATTGTCTCTCTAAATATTATAAATTGGCAATCGGGTCATTCGAATCGGGTCATTTTCGGGTCAAATAAGTTTCGGGTCAGTTTTGAATCGGATCTGGTCAAGTTCGGATTCGGATCTAATTCAGGTCTGTCATGTGTTGGGTCGGGTCATTTTAGTATTTAAACAAATAAACTTTTGAGAAAATGGACTCATATAAAATTGTGTCAATTTTAAATTAGGCAATTCATGTCAATTTGGGTCGGGTCAGTCTGAGTTCGGGTCAGGTCATTTCGGGTCTCGGATTTACCATAAGAATCGGGTCACAAATTCGGGCTTTTTGGCTTTTTAAGACAACAACATACTGTAGATTCTCAGCGACATTTTGAATTTGTAAAAAAATAGAGGTATATTTTGGATTTTCTTGTATTGCTCGGGATGTACAGAGGGCAATATCCCTAACTTAAAACCCTACCTTTTGCCTAAAACCTTTGGAAATGCTTTCGAATTTCTTTTTCTTCCCCTGCTTTGTTTTCTCCCTCAGTCCCTTCTGCTCAGGTAAGAAACACTCCTCTGCTTCTCTTCACTGATTTCTCTGCTTTAAATCATAACATCAATACATACATACCTACCTAAATATTATGTACCTAAACTGAAAAACTGCATAATCATTATTCCTTTAAAATGGCCAATTCACCTCTTAAACTGCTTGTTTCTTTCCTGCAAATCCGTGGCATGCAAACAAAAGCACCTAACTTAGTTACACAAACACCAAAAGCATTAGTAACAGCAGTAAAAGTAGAAGCAGAGAGCAGTAAAAAAGCAGCAGCATTGTTAAAAAAGCAAGAATCTGTGATTGCCCTTTTGAAGAAACACCATTTAACTGATGCCCAGATTGCCAAACTTGTCGAAAAGAACCCCACGATTCTCAGGAGTAAATGTGAGACTACCCTTGTGCCCAAATTTAAGTTTCTTAATGAAAATGGGTTTAAGGGTAGTCTTTTAGCTGATGTGATATCAAAGAACCCCCTCATTTTGCGCCGGAGCTTGGCAGGGCACTTGGCGCCAGCGCTCGAGTACTTGAGGAATTTAATGGAGGATGATGTCGAGGCGATATTGTTTGCTGTTAAGAGGTCTTCTTGGTTACTGACTTTGGATCTTAGGAAGGTTGTGCAGCCTAATGTTGAGTTGATGTTGAGGGAAGGTTTGCCTATGAAGAGTATTTTGAAGCTTTTTACGACACAGCCTAGGTGTATTCTTTGTACTGTCGATAGAATGGCGTATGGGATTGAGATGGTTAAGAAGTTTGGGATTCAGCCGGATAAAGCTATGTTCATGTATTCACTTCGGGTGATGATGTCGATGACTGACGTGAATTGGAAGAGGAAAGTGGAGATTTTTAAGAGCTTTGGATGGTCGGATAAGGATATCGTGGCCACCATTACGAATCAGCCGTTGTGTTTGACGTGCTCCGAGGACAAAATCAGGAATGCCATGGAGTTTTTGGTTAAAACTATGAAGGTTCAACCTAAGGCTATAATTTCTTTTCCCAAGTTGGTTATGTATTCACTGGAAAAGAGGACTATTCCCAGGTGTAGAGTATTGAGGGAGTTGCAAAAGAAGAAATTGTTGGGGAAAAAGTCCATAGCAGTAATGGTCAATATATCTGAAGAGGATTTTATGAAAAGGTTCATACTCAAGTTCCAACCCCGCGTTCCTTATCTTTTGGATCTCTACCATGGCAAGTTGAAGAGGGCTGGTCGTGCTCTGAAGCAATGAAGTAAGTTTAATTCAAAGTGAACCCTTAAACTGCTAACAATGTTACTCTCTTTGTTACCAAGTTTTTGCATTTTACAGTTGCTTTCATATGAATCCTATGTGTATGTCTAGCTTTTTATGCTTTCTTCACCATGCTACATTTTGTACCTCTGAACTTTGGGCTTTCTAGTATTCTTCAACTACTTGAGCAATATGGTACGTACCAAAGAAAATCTATAGCTAATGTGATGTGACTAATAGTGGGGATCTTAAGCAGATCTTTGTGTTTGATAAGTTGCCAATGTTCTCACTGGGCGCTATGGGACATAATGCAATGACCTGGGAAATAATATGAATCCTAGGTTGGGTTGTATCTATTTTGTAGTCAAGCTTGTGACCTGTCATGATGACATTTGATATCATTTGATGGATGTAAGGTAGGTCTCAAAAAAGCTGTTTAAATGATATTATTACATGATTTTTGAATTTTATTGGATATGCCCCTCTAGGATTTGGCAAGCTGTGCTTTAATGAAAGATGTAATTTCCCCCCTTGTGACTTAGGCTGCACAAATTGGGGGTATGTCTCCATAGGAGTTCGACTTATCCACTAAGTGGCCAGGCTCTAATTGGGGTTTTATGGGGCATCTTGTCGATAAAAATTATTGTCAGGAACTACAATATTGACATAGCATCAATACAGCTTTAACGGGTGTTTTAGATGTAATTAATTCTATTTTCAACAGTTAATTGTGCTGTGTCTAGAAATCAGATCTTGTGGATCTTTAGCTTTCATGTTGCGGGACATTTGCGAACTGGATTGCCTGTAAATGGAGAGTGGTAAAATTTAACCTAGTTATGATTTTGTTTAGTGTTTCTTGTATCAATTTGGTATCATGCGGTCTCACTAAATTGCGGGCATAGCACTTTCCTTAACTTGAATAAATATTTGCTCCTTTATTTTGTTCATAGTTCAAAAGCCATCATAATTGGTTGTTGACTAATAGCTACCCATCTTTAGTAGATGGGTGAGGTCTTCTATTATGAATTAGCATCGTCTGATCTTCAGATCAGCTAACTATAACCCAGAAGACTTAATTGCTTACAAGTTTAAAAGGATTTCTCTTGTTATTGTGTATTCTTTTTGCCTATATGTTAGATCAAAAGTTATATCTTTTCGACTTCATAACAAATCTTGTTAAAATCCATGACTTTTCTCTTGTGTGATACTAAGAAATTTCCTAAACTAGAGTTTGAGGTGTTAGGACCATCAAATTTCTTTGTCGTGCTAGAAGAGTGGCCTTTTATTATGTAGTCAAAACTGTCTTATATAATAAATGATCAGAGTTCGTGTTGTCAACTGTGTGTCCTAAAGCTTTGATTTCGTGGGATTGATTGGATTATAGTTTTGTAGTTCCAAGAATGCTTTTTGCTTGCTTATAGATAGAAGGATAATGTACCAGTAAACCCTAATAGATGACAAGAACATCAACAGTTGACAAGGATTGCCGGTAGCACTGTAGGTTGCACTTCAATACTGCCATTTTACTTACTGATAAGCTTCAGTTTAAAAAAAAATCATTTATCGCCTGTATAGGTACCTTTCCATACTTTCAGGTGTTATCACCGTTAAAGTCTGTTGTAGTTCATATAGAAAGCCTGCATTGATGTTCCATATATTTAGGCTATTGCAGCAGTTGTGAGATTTAGTTTCCTGGAAACAGGAGTCTATTCTAAACTAGAGGAAACGCTTGGTATTTTCAATTTTGCAATGGAGTGTGGCTTCATTGGACAAGTTGTTGTGTCTATTGAAGTTCTAAAAGAGAACTGTGAGTTAGCTGAGTATGTCTATATTAATGTATATGTTTACTTTGTCAGAAGGGGAGCTCTCTAGGCAGTGCCTTGTCCAGCTCAAGCATCATGAGCCATGAAGAGAATTTTTGAAATGATACTCCTCAGCATTTACATAGTAGCCATTTGTGGGACCATGGGTGGTGTTGTCACTCTGACTCTGTGAGATCTATGAAGATCAGAAGCTCTTGTCAATCCTCCCTAAATGTTGTCCTTTTTTTTCTCTCAGTCAGGCTATCATTAGAGACTCATCGCCATGTGTTTATTGATCTTGTGTACCATCAGGGGGGGGGGAGGCTATGTGCTATGGCCTATGTGGCAGCTTGGTGCACAACCATTCTATGAAGTTTTGTTTGAACCTCTGTAGGGGTTAGTAAGTTCCTGGGCTTCGATTGGTGCTGTATTTGTTAGGCTTGCTGATACTATTAGCTGCCCTGATGCTTATGTATCAGCTTATTAGATGTTTTGTAGCTGCTTTGTGTATACATGGGCAGGTATAGCAGGTGGAGAGATTATGATGCTTTAGCAAACCTCAATACCTCATCTTGTTTTTGATCGATGCCATTTTTTTGTAGGGTTAAGTGGAAAGAGGAAATTTATGTTGTGAGGGTGCCTAATTGCTTCATTTTTTAGATTTTCAATTATATATTAAAAATATGTTTTAAACATATTTTGAAAATTTGTTAAAATTGTTTTAACTTTGACGAATAGTGCTTGCCGCGCCTAATGAATTTGGAATAAAAGCTGTGTGTCAGGTTTTTACACATACGTTAGGGCAGTCATTTTTGTTATCCATTGGTCTTGTTTTACGGGGGTTGAGTTGGTGTATTATCAAAGTATTATTTGTAAGATATTCTTTTCTTGGTTTATTTTATATTGATAAAAATTAACGTTAAATTTTCTCATTTTCAAAATTACTATCTTTCATAAACAATTTCAAAACTTACTACCTTTGAAGTTGTTTTTTCTTTTTTTTTACTACCTAACCTACGTTCCGGCCATGAAAAACAAATATTCCGCCGGAATATTTCAAGTTTCCCTCCAAAAAACTACCCCTTACCCGACATTGCCTTCCCCTCTTTACAAACTTGTTTCTCCCTCTTTCTTTCCTCTTTCTTTCACTCTTAAACATCCTCCATCAAATCTCAAACTTCTCTCAATCTCAACCTCTCTGACCTCTCATACCTCTGTTTTCCCATTTCTTCTCTATCTCTGTTGGAAAGTTTTATCTTTTACTCCATAATTGTTATGTGTCTTATTGCTACTAAGGGAGAGAGAGCGGAACAAATGACTTTAGAGGACAAAAATTTTATAGAGTACATATTATGAGAAGACTCAGCAAGATAGTTTTTTCCATCATCCTCTTCAAACCTCTTGAAAAAGACTCGTTACTCCTGTGCAATTTGCCTTAATTAAAAGGACCAGCTAGCCCCAATATTTTTGAGTCAAATTATGCGTTCTTGACGTATAAGAAGCAACAAGTAACTTGTATTTGACCCCTCTTAATGAGAAAAGGAGACCATTAGATGAAAGAGGATAATCAACAACTAAACGGACCACCAATTTTGGGCCCCTTGACATCACTCCTTTGTTTGTTCATGGGATATAAAATTATCAAAGACAGAGGGAGAGAGATGTTGGAGTGGTGATTGATGTTAGTTTTTGAGTAAAGGAAGGGTTTGGAGTAAGGGAGGGAGAAAGGTAGCTAGAATCATTTACTTTGGGAGGAAATATTATAAAGGCAAAACGATTAGTTATTTTATTTTTGGCCGGAATATAGGTTTGGTAGGGATTTTGGATAACAACTGAAAAGGTAGTGAGTTTTAAAAAATTTCTGAAAGGTAGTAATTTTGAAAATGAGGAAACTTAAAGGTAGTTTTTATTAATCTTTTTTTTTTTTTTAATTGAGTTCCTGGCTTTTTTATTTGTATTATGCATCTCACTTTTAGAGGTTATGAGATTTTCCAGTAATTACTTTTTAAGTTACAAAAAAGCCTATATAAAATTGGTGTTTGCAACTTCTGAATTATAGAACTTTGGTGCATACGAGCCTTACAGCCCCCGATTGCTGAGTAGAGCTCAAGATATGTCTTGTATTGGCTCTTCAAGTTGTAAACTGTCAAGAGGTATCTTGATCAGCTATAGAATTCCCGTTGTCTAGCGAGCATTGATTTATGATTTTTAAATGTAAATTAGCAACTTCAGCATATATAATGGCAAATTGCATGGCCATATGTTCCCTGGACTCTTCATTTTGCCTCACACACCTGTGTCGGACACTCAAACTCCAACATGGGCGTGACACTTAAGATTAAGACATCAAGATGTGTTGGTATTGAGCCTATTGCTCTAAGATGATACTTGCTTTAGGGTTGATCCTGCCGATGAATGAGTTGAACTGAAGTAGAAAGTGGAATTTAAGGCCATGGGGTGGTTCATGAAGTTGAAGATGGTTGTCCTGGTCCAGTTCTCGGTTTTGTGTCAATTTGGAAATAGCCTCTGTGCTTTGCACAGTTAAGGCTTGTCGCGGGAGCCCCCTGGGGTAATGGTATTGTTTCCTTGTTTGTTTGTTTAGGGTGGTCTATGACAATTTCGAATAAATTTTGAGCTTAATCTAATTTGTTTGTGTTTTTGGGTAGAGAAGCCTATGGATACAAATGACTTTCTTGTTAATAGCTTATAACTACAGATACTGAACAGCAGTCCGTCAATGTTTATTCTAACGTGATTCATTGGTCCAAGAACAGGGATTGTATTATATACTTTCTAGATGGCGTTGGCCACTGGGAGAGAATGTGTTCCACTATGACATTATTAAGTATTTTGATAAGAGTTTCGTATCTCTTGAAATTCATTGTAGCAGTTAGTAGATTGATAGTTTTTGTCTTATAGCAGAATGTAAGTTGGTAGCTTCTTGGAATGGTGATGAATAATGATGATTGCACCAGCAATCTCATGTCTTTTTTGCTCTAGCAGAATGGTCGATGTTCAGCATTACACCTATTCTTGTCTTGCCTAGATACTGTTATGTTGGACATTTGTGTTTCAGTGTACTTTTCACTTTGATTGCTAGATTATGTATCATGTTGGCGCCTTGATATTCCAGTTTATCCTCTAGACCTGTATCACTTAATTGTAACGAGGGCAATATCCTTTAGCTAGCATGAGTATCGCACAATTACGGGAGCTTGATGCTGAATACTGACTGCTGTTGTGCATTTGTGTTTCGTTTAGTGTTACTATGCCAGAATTAAACGGCATTTTACGGTGTATGTCTTTTTTTCTACCCCTATAGATTTAGGACACCCACATCATTGTAGTTGTATTTTACATGTGACAGCCAATGTTACAGAAAAAGGCTTTCACACCTTTCGATCAGTTTGTATAAGCTCTATCTAACAATTATTCTGAGCCCTGAATAGCCTGATGTAACTTGGAAAGCTAAGCTAAACTTACATGTTACCCTGGCTAAGTGGCATGGTTTTTGGACATTCTAAACTTGAACGTTCTTTGCTCAAAATTGTATTTCTTAACTTTCTTACATAACTTTTTAATTTTTTTGTGAGCCTTGAATGGTCTACTTGTAAGTAGTTTTGCCCATGACCTGCTCGAATGGACATTCTAAAGCTAAGGCTTGACTCTGCTCGTATAAACTATTATGAGTAAGAGGTCAATCGGAAGTTTGTACCTTTCTTAATGTCTGCTTTCGAATATGGTTTCAGCCACGAAATCAAGTTCAAGCTTTACTTTTCTTTGAGTTGCCAAGATTGAGCTCTACCTTGACTACAGTTTTATTTGTTTGTTTGCCTAATTTAGTGTTCCTTTTTTTGTAATTTGAGTAAGGTAATTCTTATCATCATTGTTTCATATACTTCTATAACATTTAGGATCATATAAGAATATAACCGTAGCTTTCGAATAGAAGTCATCAAATTTGAGCTTGGCTCACATATTAATATCAGAGCCTGAATCTCAATCTCAAGCTGAGTTGTTACTATATGAATCGAGCTTTTTCACTGAGTGATGAGCAGATTGGCTCATGGCCCATTCTACCTGTAAGGATTTCTCTCTTCAGCAGCTCTGAGCCGCTAATATAAATGATATCAATTCTCTGATGTTGTCTGTTAATTAAGTTGGGAAGCTATTTTCTTCTGTTACCTCGCTACATTGTTCTTCCTTATGATCCCTTTGTTGTGGTTTAACTGTAAAACTAGCTTTGGCTTTGATGTTAATCTGTTGGTGTTAATTGTTTGCAGGAAGAATTGTGTCTTGCACGCCCTATCAATCGAAGAGTGTGCTTTCACAGATGTACAAGGCGAGATTTTTGTGGCTAGGAAACTTTAGAACTCAATGCAAGGTAGATAGGATTGAAGGTAGATGAACAGAACGTGTTAATCATTCTTAGGAGTTCAGTAGGCACCTGATTTTCTAGAAAAAAAGTCCAGAGTGTGATACATTCATAAAATCTACGAGGCTTAGAACTTCTCCGTGACAGCTTAAAGAAAGCTTTTAGTGGGAGCAAAGTTCAGTTTGATCAAGGATTCTGTAGTCATGTTGATAGTGTCTTCAAATGTGCTAATGAAAACTCAGCAATGTTCTTGTAACTGCTTGTTTGAACTGTTCTGTCCGAAGAAATATATTTGCGGGAGCTCTTTTTAAGGCAGTTGTGAGAAAACGAGCTGGCTATTACTACTTTACTAGTACTAGTTGTGTTAATGTCAAGTTTTAAGAGAGTGTAGCTCCTTGGATGGATTACTTGAGAAGCTAGTGTGATGTTAGGTTTGGTAATACTGCTGTTTGATGGCAGAAAAACTTAGAGCACTATGATTGGCAACTCAGTTTTATAGAACTTGCATGTTGAAGTATAAGTGGGCTTTGATTTTTAACGTTTGAGTCTTATGCACTGCCTGATCGTTTTATATTATGAAAAAGATAAAGACTCTTGCATTTGGCAGGGCTGACCGGCTGATAGAGATTCATATGGCTGGTACGCTGCCAGAGTTGTGTTAATATACGGTATACCTATCAGATTTATACATCTGAGTTCTGATTGGTATAACCGTATATAAGCTCCAATGTTCAATATGACAATTTTCATTGAAATATATGTGAACACTACGAACGTAAACTATTTTCTATTAATGGCAGAGGCGGGCTATTCATTTAAATTTGAAAACTCTAATAGAAAGAATCCACATTGTAATTGTTTTTGTTGATAATTTCACACTTTCACTTAAAACATATAATAATCTCTTCTTGTTACGCATATAATCTCATTTGTTTGCTTTGTCTCACAAAAATGGTTTCAACTTATTTCAACTGTATTTGAAGTAAAATCTTTGGTACAATCAATGTGATTTGATCATTGGCGGGAAAAAAAAAAAGTTAGTTGTACTCATTTGTTTCCCTTATATCTCCTCTTACTCTCACCAACCCCTTTCTCCAGAAACATACAACACAACCATCCATGGACATTGATACATAACCATTCAGTGGGGATGAAATATTCAGATTCTACCTTTGAGAGTATGACATGTGTCCTTTTGAAAAGGATTCTATGAAGCCATTTATTTAGTTTGGGAGAGAAACTTGGAGGGAATTTTTGAACTTTTGGAGGGAAATTTTCAGAGGGAGGCAATGCTACAATGAAAATAAATTTAAAAGTAATAAAATTCGAAATTTGAATTCAAAATGTGCTCAAAAGTTTGAATGGTATGGTGAAATAGATTCCAAAACACTAACCTATCAGAAGGTGTCATGTCATAGATACTGAATATGCCAATGTAATATTCTAATATGCCGTCCTCACTAAGTGGAGATATAGCCTTGTCCACATCAATACCCTATATCCCACAACACAAAATAACGAAGGATACCCTAATTACGAGTGGTCAATTTAATTGGTCAGATCTTCATCAAGTGGGAGCTTTGTAAGTAATAGGCGAATATGATGATCTTATTCTTGAAAAGTGTGAACATAAAGTATTTTCCATCCGTCTCAAATGCAAAAAAGAACAAATATAGAAAAGGGTTGTACATTTTAAAAGGTAACCAGTTCCTACAAAATTGTGATTTAAGGACCTCAAAAAAATCAAAAATTATGTGTACATAGAAAAATGGTTGTGAGTATTTTGAATGAGATCCTTTGCTCAAATTTATTTCTTAATAGAAATAAGAAAATGTTGGTTTTTGTAGCGTTTTTTTTTTTTATCGAAGCAACTAAACCCGGATAATCTCCTATGCACGTCAAAATCCCAATTATCGAGGCAACCTTCCTTAAATTTAAATTTGTAGCGATAAACTATTCCTAAAGTAGTACACTCCTGTTGTTTTATCCAAAGTACATTATATTTTTGTGTAGAGGACTACCATTCCTTTTATAAAATGATAAAGAAAAACTTTCTTATTTCGAACTCGAAAAATTGTCAACTCACTAGAGTGATTTCTTTCCAAAGTACACTATTGTTGTTTTTATCCAAATATTTTTATAGAAAGATAAAAACTCTTTTGCATTAGAATTTTAATATAGTACTTTAACCCCTCAAAAGTTAAAACACATACGAAGTATAACATTTTCAAAGCCTTCCGCTAAAATAGGTAAAAAAAACAAAAAAAGAGACTAGCAACACTACTAGATTAAAAATGGCTAAGTGATGCAAGTTAGCAAATTTGGAACACTATTTTTTGAATTGAAAAGATTATAATTTACATGCATATAACACGTGTGTATGGTTCACAATATGAATCCCAGAAAGTCTTGTATGATTATTTTAGAAGGTCTCAAATTACTTACTTTTCAGCTTAAATTGACCATTTTTATTACATTGCTAATAAAAATGGTCATTTTAGCTCAAATAATATCTTGCTCAAAAATTAATCAGAAATTAGGTTGTCCCATTTAATAATCGTGTAACACGTTAAAATAAAAGGATGTTATTGATATTTGATACTCCCTCCGTCCCAATAGAACAACCCCATTTGACTTTGTACACGCATCGAGGTAATTGTTTGACCATTAATAACTCATTGTATAAAATAGAAAAAAAAATTAAAACCCTATAATGTATACATCATAAACTAGTAGAAACCACCTCAAAAACCAATACCATGGAACAGAATCCATCATAAATCATCGAAAGGAGCAGCAGTTATACTGTATTCGCCAACAGAGTCATGTAAAGATATACAAAAATGTAAAAGACGATACCTTAAAGGGCAGGTGCCTTCAAAATGAAAAACATTTTGTATTTCCTTTTGAGGCCATCAATTGATGAACTAACAACATATCTAATACTTTATTTCAAAGAAAAAAAAAAACATATCTAATACTTGCCAGCAAAATTACAATCTGCAGTCCAGAAGGAATCTCACAAGTTGCAGCGTGGAGATTCACATGCCTTTTATTACCTTGTGGGAGTTCAACAAACAAAAGGTTAGGTGTAAGAACATGGATACTTGATAGCATAAGAGACACACCTATCTACTCAGTTCTTACAGAACTTTTGGAGCAGAGCCTTGTTCTCATCACTGACATTACTAGCTGTGAGTAAGCTCAGAATTGATGTAGTGGGAGTATCAGGCCATCAGCTACAAAATCTTTACTAGACATTAGTCATAACGTTTACATCATTATAAGAAAGCCTTTTTGACATCATTATAAGAAAGCCTTTTTGACATCATCATAAGAAAGCCTCTAAATATTTGTATTATAAGAGAAAATACATTGTCCACCATCTTATTCAATAGATCGTTGGCATCGTCTAGTAAACCTTTCTAATAGAGTCACCAGAGAAATGGTTAGTTGTATTTTACACTAATAAAAAGCTTCACCGGCAAAAAGCTTCAGTACATTGCTTTCCACTTACAGCGTAATACTGTAGTTATTTTCACACAAATCTCTAATGAAGACTCTATATAGGCCAACCTCTTGTTATATACAGACATACAGTGATTAACATCCTTTTGAAAGGCATTGATTTGGAGGTTCCATCAAGATAGAAATTTGGTTTATCCTGCTCAATTGCCTATACTTCATGTTCTTCCTTGCCTTGCCTCAGCCTGTTACAGAATTTATAGTCTGTTCCCAGCTTGATGTTGATTTAAACCAACAATATTCTCTCTATGCACTAACCACAAAGAAACTACCGTACTCAAATATATAGGGTAGAAATCAACAGAAAGATAACGATGGCAAAGGGATAAGGGATAAAACGCTAACAACACCCAAGAGGGATGAGGAAGATAGCAACCACCACAATAATAAGCAACGCTAGCACCCCGGCTAAGAAAACACCCATAATATCCATCCACAACAGTCACAGAAACGGATCTAGCAAAAGCACTCAACTCTAAAGTACACAAAAGACAGCCATCGAGAGAAAAATCCCAAAACCAAGAGAAACTTTAATACTAGATATAGAAGAAATCACTTAGTGAAAGCCCCTACAAGGAAGAGGAATTCCTGAAAGACCTCACCTAAAAAATCCACAACAACTGCACCGAATTCTGCCACAGAAAACTCCGACTAAAGAACCCTTGGATAAGCAACGCCCAGCAAGGCTTTACCCAACCAACAAGCTCTTGTCTTACCAGCCCAAACTCGACCGAAAATCAACACCACGAAAAAAAAACTCCAACACCCCTAATAACTGATAGCCCAAGAAAACACATTCCCCCAAAAAGCGCTCAAAATAAATATATAACATCAAGAAAACCAATCCTGTATAAACTAACCCATGAACAACAATCGAAACTTGAAGAAACAACCACAACACTGAAAGCTCAGACGACCAAACTGGATCTAATCAGTGAGGATTACTCCAAGACAACATCACATCACCAAAGCCAAACTTAGGACATGCCATAACAACAAGAAATAAGGGCGGCCCACTCAATAAACCTTACCAAAAGAACACCACCTCCCCACCATCAAAACTAAATCATCGACAAACAAGAGAAGATGGGAGGACCTGCGAAGAGGCCACAGGACCGATGTAAATAATAGATTGTTTAAATTCAAGCTGCTATGGAAATTCAGATAGAAGGACGAAATTGGTGCAAATGGAGGGTTTATTATTAACAAGGAATAAAACATGAAAAGTAAAGGCCAAAAATCATAAGCAAGCAGCAGCAATCAGAAATGGCGGACACTGCTAAATAAATGTTTGCTAGGGTTTCTTTGCAGAGAGAAAAAACAAATTTAACTTCTGCGTCTTTAGTGCTTCAGTATTCAATGGGGAAACTCAAACAAAGAAACCGTTCATTTTAGTTTTATGGATATAACTTGCACAAATCCTACCAGATGGCTATAACAATACATACCTTAGCTAGCCTAGAAGTAAATTGGTAGGACATTCTGCTGCTCAGGCCCCAAAAACAGCCTCAACAACACTAAGTTTTTGCCCCAAACAGAGGTAGATGCACTGTGCGGCTGGGTTTATCTTATACGTCCACATTCTTCGTGTTTATCAATTTCTTAAAACTTTTTGCACTCCTATTTGTGAGTCAAATTGAAAAGCGAAGAGTCTTATCTGAACTTTCAGCGGAATGTAGAAAAGATTTGATTTCAATCAAGCCAAATAACACTAGCATGATGTTAACAAGAAAAACTAGAACTGAACACAAAACATTACTCATATTTACAATCGGATAAAGCATACACCACCTAGTCAGCTCCCAAAATACTCTCCAAGCAAAGCCCTGTCAGCACTGCTAACATTATGAGCTGTGAGTAAGCTCAAAATTAACGAACTAGTATGAGCATCAGCAGCAAAACCTTTGCTCCTTGTGATGCTAAGAAGCTCCAAAGCCTTACCAACATCATTACCATACAAAAATCCTCTAATAATGGTATTGTAGGTACAACCATCTGGAGGACATCCATGATCTTCCATCTTCTTTAGTAGATCAACAGCATCAGTCAGTAACCCATTTTCACAGTGTCCTTTGATCAATGTATTGTAGGTACACACATCTGGCTGTAATCCCTTAGCTTGGAGGAACGAGAACACATCGAGAGCTTCTCCAAGTCGACCAGCTTTGCAGAGGCCATCAATCAGGATATTGTATATGAAAAGATTGGGTAGATTTCTATTGTTCTTCATGACCCTAAGCAAAGCCATGGCCTCGTCCATTTGTGAGGCACTACACAGCCCAGCTAGTAATGAGGCATAAGTGACTACATTTGGTTTCAGCTTACGAGCTTCCAATTCCTGGAAAAGCTTGCGTGCCAATTGGAGTTTATTGTCCTTACACAAGGCATCTATAAGAGTGTTGTATGTGACAATATCGGAGTTTACCCTTTTATGTTGCATCTCCCTGAAGACTTCAAGGGCTTTGTCGAGGTTCTTACACTTACCATATCCATTAATTAAGCTGTTGAATGTGAAAACATCAGGGTGAACACCATCTTTACTCATGAAATGTATCAGCTCTTCTGCCTCAACCATGAGGCCACATAAACAATATCCATCCAACAATGAGTTGTAAGTAATGATATCGGGATGCACACCTCTCTTACTCATCAAATCAAGTAACTGGCGGACTTCACCAACCATACCTTCTTTACAATACATGTCAATGAAAGTGTTGTAGGTCTCAACGCCAGGAGCCAACTTATTCTCCAACATCTCATTCAACAGTTCCTTAGCATCGTCCCAATGCCCCAAACTGCACATACCTCGAAGTAAGGTATTATAAGTGATGACATTGGGTCGAATTCCCTTGCTCTTCATCTCTCCGAAAAGCCGGAGGGCTTGAGGTAACAACTTGTCTTTACAAAGACTGTCAATGATTGTGCTATATATGACAACATGAGGCATACAACTCCCTTGAGACTCCATGTTCCGAAGCAAATTGAGAGCACCCGCGTTGTCTCCCGTCCGGCAAAGGCCTTTGAACATAACACCGTAGGTTTTAAGGTCGGGTTGAAACCCAAGCTTGACGATTTTGTCCAACAACTTAACAGCTTGGTTGAGCTTGTCATTATGTATAAGGCCGTCAATTAGAGTGCTGAAGGTGACAAGATCGGGCTGATAGCCCAACTTAAGTATTCTAGCGACAAGGGAGAAGGCGAAATCGAGACGGCCCAAGCGGCAGTAACAACGGGCGGCAATGTTGAGAGAATAATCATTGGGACGGAGACCCGACAACTCGAGCTGTCGAGAAAGAGAAATAACTGTGGAGTAAGGGGGGTGGGGTCTGATCTTGGCAATGGCGGTAAATAACTGACAGAAGTAAATGATGGAAGGAGTGTGGTCCAAGGATTGCTTTTGATGGAAAAGGGAAAGGGCAGGTTCGATTCTAGTAAATCCAGACTTGCATTGTTGTGTAACAGAGTCTAGGAAGAATTCAGAGTCATGACTTGCATTTGCACAATATTTGGAGTAGTAGCTACGGAGGGAATAAAAAGGACCAGAAGAAGCTAAGGAAGGTTTAGAGACTGCAACCCCAACTGCCCCCCTCATCTCACTTTGACACACTCTCACTCACTCCGTCCTTCTCTCTCAACAACTCAACAAATTATGGTGATGACAGTAACAACTTTCTGAATACAATGGGTACCAAACCCATATACGGAGTACTCCGTACAACTTTATTTTATTGGCGGCTTGTAAGAAAGACCCTAATCGGGACGGCATATTTTGGGCCGATTCAAGGTACCCGAGACCCACAATAAGCTTCTCATTTTTTTTTTTTTTGAAATGTATCAAGAAAAGAAGTTAGTTGTACTAATTTGTTTTCCTTACATCTCCTCTTACCCTCACCAACCCCTTTATCCACAAACACACAACCATCAATGGACATGGATACATAATCACTCAGTGGGGATGAAATATCCAGATTCTACCTTTGAGAGCATGACATGTGTCCTTATGAAAAGGATTCTATGGAGCCAATTCTTTAGTTTGGGAGGGAAATTTGGAGAAAACTGTTGAACTCTTGGAGGGAAATTTTCAGACGGAGGCAATATTATAAAGAAAATAAATTTAAAAGTAATAAAACTAAAAATTTGAATTCAAAATGTGCTCCAAAAGTTTGAATGGAATGATGAATAGATTTCAATACACTAACCTATCAGAAGTTGCCATGTCATAAATACTGAATATGCATATGGAATACTCTAAGATGACATCTTCACTGAGTGGAGATGTAGCCTTGTCCACCATCAATACTCTGAAGTCCCCACAACACAAAATAACGAAGAAAACCGTAATCACGAGTGGTCAATTTAATTGGTCAGATCTTCATCAAGTGGGAGCTTTGTAAGTAATAGGCGAATATGATGATCTTATTCTTGAAACTATGAGCATAAAGTAACTTTCATCCCTCTCAAATGCAAAAGAGGAACAAATATAGAAAATGGTTGTACATTTTGAAAAGTAATGAGTTTGTACAAAATTGTGTTTAACGACCTCAAAAAAAATAAAAATTATGCCTATGTAGAGAAATGGCTGTGAGTATTTTGTTTGACATCCTTTGCTCAAATTTCTTTTTTAAAACAAATAAGAATGACTTGGTTTCTACAACTTTTTTTCTCTTTTTTTTTTTCTTTCACTGGAGCAACTAATGTTGAGGACTCAAAACCGGGAATCCAGTAACTTAGGGCTCGTTTGGTATCAGTGTTGAAACCAAGATCCATTTTTCATTTTTGATATGACATTTATACAAAAAACTAATTTTTAGTTAATTATTTAAATTTGTATATACAATTATTATAAACAAAAAACCCAAAACTGCAAACTGCAGGAAAAAAAGTTAGATAATTATAAGATAATATAAGAACGGGTCCGCTAATATGTGTCATAAGGCATATGATAAGTAACAT
>CAAKMY010067110.1:0-11917 GCA_901111285.1 Corrigiola litoralis
ATATTAGACGGAGTTAGTTGTTGGGTCACCAAACGTGGATTAAATAGTGACCTCAGGTCACCTAATTGGGATTAGAAAAATGTCAGGACACCAAATGTGAATTATGCCTAACCTCAGGGCACCATTTATAAAATTTTCCTAAGAATAAAGTTGAATTTTAATTTTTGAGGCAATTGTTATATTAAAATTAAACATAATAAACAACACACTTATCAACATATACTAGTTAAACCTATTAATGGTAAAAATAACAAAAATAATAATTTTTCTATAGAAAATAACCATTCGGATTTCGATTCCTTAAATTCAAGAATTGATAACAATTGGGAACAGTTCCGAAAATTGGGAATCGTAACCAAAAACAATGGGTCAAGTTCCAATTCCATACCCACTGGCATAACTAGATGCTCAAACTTTTTAATGCTCAACCCAAAATTTATATGACTCACTAAGTTCGTGAAAGAGAAAATGAGATAATTAATCAATAATCATAAAGTGAGATGATTTTTTTACATAGAAACATCATTAGAATCATTGGCCCATCCTACTTAACGATAAAACTTGACAAAAAAAAGTTTTTTGGTCATTTATTACACCATTTTGAACCCTGAGGGGTACATAATGGAAACCATTTTCAAATTTGGGTACGAAGTAGAATGAAAGACATGCAGATATATTCAGCAGAGAAGAACACATAAAGACCCGGGTGACTTCCAGAAGCAGCTCATTTGAAAATCGCAGCAGTTTTCTTCATACAGTACTACCAACTGATGGTATTGTCCTCAAGGTTGGATAAGGTGGCTTTTCTTCATGGGTGGGTTGGGGGGGGTGTATCTTGGTTGCTAGTAGTTGCATCTACGACCTACCCCCTAGTCATAACTTTTTCAGTGTTTAAAAAGGAACTTTAAAAGCATTCAGCCAGAAAAAAAATACTTTTTGTACAATGAGAACGACAAATTAACAGAATATTCATGGAGCACTATAGTCACTAAAGAAGTCAGTACAGGACAGAATGCATTTCCTTAAGATACTAATAAAATTTGGTCAAAGGAAAAATCATATAAAAATAATGCTTACAACTATCTTTCAAGCAAGATGATTTACCAGTAAATCTGATCCATCAAAACGTGCTATCACTCCATTCATAACAATGCAAACCTCTTCATTAGATATATCATGTGCCATATCTTTCTTTGTTCCACGGACCCTAAGCTTCAGAATCTTTGTAGGATAAATTATCTACGAAGACAATTGAAAACATAAGTGCACTGATCAAAAGTAAACTGTAGATTTACAATAAACTCCCAAAACTAGTAATAAATAACATTAGTAATAGATTAATAAATAGAAGTGGAGGAAAAATGGTAAACATACAACTACAAGAAAGAAAAAAAGTTTGGAGTCCTGTTTCCAAAATGCACCAACATACTGGGATCAAAGATTCCAATTCCTATCTACAGCAACATTCGGCACTTTCCTAGCAATCTAATTTCAGGACACTTAAATCAGATTCCCACGTAAATAAAAGGAGATAAGAATGTGAGATTGATAGCTAGAAAAGAATTCAGCTAAAAGCAGTTTCAGAAGGCTAATGGTAAAAGGAGCATGTTTGCAATTACTGAACTTCAATCCTAACTTGTTGCAAAATGCTATCCTCCTCATTACACAATCCAACCACCTTAAGGAATTTATACCCTTTTCAGTGGAAATTGAATGAAAAATGAATAAAGTAAACAACTAGAAGGGTTACCAAAACAATACCTTAACTGCTAAATGAGATGGGGAATTCTTGAGCTCCTATTCATTAAATTTTTTGGCCCTAAAACGAAAGCTTAACTGTTTTGAGAGGCTGGATGGTAGGGGTTGGTTTAAAGTTAGTAGCAATAAACTAGAGAGCCAAGCATAGCCAGAAGATTTCTCCATAAAACAGATATCTTAGAAAACTTCTCAGCTAATGTATAATTTAAAAGAAATATATAAGGATATAATATTACTTTCAGAATTATTACACACAAGGGTGTCTCTTCCATATACAGGAAAAGGTCGACAGACAAAAAATATCATGAACCCAAACCAGTAGAGGAGGTCTAAATACAGAAAACGTTGTGCTCTCAAGCTAAAGAGCAGAGCATGACCTTATCTGCGAAATCAAGTACAGATAAGTGACTCTCAAAGTGAAGCCTCAAAGAGGAAGACTAAAAATCCTGAAGCAATGAAGTTTTGCCCTTGAAACTCCGCATAACTTCCATGTGCATCGCCAAAACTAAAAAAGGAACAACTTGCCACAGTTCAACATTCCCTCCATACTTAATCTTTATTCTGTCGAGTCTCGACTACTAGTTGTGTACTCGTCCAAGTTCAACTTCAAACAATGTGCCTAAATTGGTGAATGCCATCAATGATAGAAATTCTAATTAGAATCGACTCAAACCCTGACAAGTGACAACCATTAACAAGGATTTTGAGGCATCAAATCCTATACTTGCATGCCTAGTATGGGAAATGTCAGTGGCTCAATGCCAATGATAGTAATTCAGTAATTCTAGTTATTAATTACTTTGAGTCCTGACACCCAATTACAAGAATTTAGAGCTATCAATACTATGATCATACACCAAAAGCAAAAAAGTTCTGCACACTCAAGTTTAACTTTCTATCACAACAATATATATATCCTCAACAAACATACAAACATGAACAGCATTGTCCCCAGGACAATAAAGGAAATCCCCAAAAACGAAGACCTTTACTCTGCTAATAGACGAGCATCAGAATCACAGCACAAAACCAAAATGATGGATCATATCTTCATAAACAACTCCCCAAAAATCAAAATCCAATAGAGAGCATATTTCCAAAATCTGAACCCATCTCAAAATTAACCATAAAAATCACAAAACATCCACAAATTCAGAAGAAAAGAAAAAATTCTACTTGATCATATCTCCAGAACAAGCTAGAACTATACCAGAGAAAAAGATCATAACTTGAATACACAAACAAACAAAGATTTCCACATTACACCCAAAAAAATCATAATCTCCAAAATCTAGAACATACCAACCTCATAATTAACCATAAAAATCACAAGATTGATCATATCAGAAGAACAAGTACCAAAGGGAAAAAAACATAACTTCAATAAACAAACAATCATTTCTACATTGCCACCCCAAAAACAATCAATATCTCCAAAATCTAAACCAAACCCACCTCACAAAAACCCACCAAAAGCGACAAAACTCACCTGTTTATGGATCAAATCACCATCCAATGAATAAACCAACAAATACCCAGACGAAGTCCCGACAGCAAGAACACGAATATCGTCGAAAACAAGCCATTCGATGGCACTGATATACTCCGCATGGATGGGAGAAAGACCCGGGTGGATCTTAACTCGGGCGTGACCATCATCGGACCAACCAAGGATTAAGATCAAGTTCTTGTTCGAAAGCGCGAGCGAGTGAGTGTCGAGTGCGGATAAGAGGAAAGGGCTTTCGACAAGCCAAGAGACTTTGCCTGCGCCGAATTCGCTTAGCTCTTCGCATGTTATCAAGCCTAGTGATGTTGTGAAGGTGTTTCGCTTTGCCATGGTACAGGGGTTTTCATGTCATGGGGACAAAAAGAGAGGCTTTGTGATGTTGTGTTGGGAGACAAAAGTAGTTAGTTTGAGAGGGAAGCAACGACCAACGTGCTAAAGTGAACTTGACTCTTTTTCTTCATCCTGAAGAGGGTAAACTCGAGTTGAGAAATTACTTGCCTAGAGCTAGAGCTGGCAATCGGACGGGTCGCGTCGGTTTCAGTTCGGATCAGCTTGGTTCGGATCATATCGGTTTCGGGTTAACTCGGGTCATGACAGTTTTCGGGCTGGTTCGGTTCTAGTTCGGGTCACTTCGGGTCATTTATTCTTTCGAGTTAGGTTCGGATCGGTTTGTTTTGAGTCAAAGTATTCTCAAGGTCAACTTCGGGTCGAGCTATTCTATCAAATTAACAAAATTTTATCCAATATTGTATATCAAATTTCAGGAAAAAATAAAAATATACTATTTACAACAAAGTTTAAATGACTTTTGAGGAAAACTAGCTATAATTCAGTCAATTATGTGTTAGATATCTGTATCGGTTCGAGTTGGGTCAGGTCATGCTTCGAGTTGAATTGGTTCTGGGTTAGCTCGGATTGGTTTTGGGTTTCCACTTTTCAGGTTGTATCGGGTTTTGGTTTTGAATCGGGTCGGTTTCGGGTGGTGATTTTCTCGGGTTGAATCGGGCCGGTTTTCGGGCGGTTCGGTTCGGTTTTGTCGGGTCGGTTTTGCCAGCTCTACCTAGAGCCATTCTTAGACAAAACCGTCCATGATGAGTATGGTAGTTTCGTGATTTTGCTCATGTAAAGCGAGGGTAAACGGGTCAATTAGGTGACAAAGTAAGGGTAATATGGACACAAAAATATGTGTGGCTTCCTACGCTTGTGGCTATAGACGGCTCTTTATGTATCATTGCTCCCTCGGTTACATGGAGGAATTGCTCACCTAAAATTGTGTCTCGACAAAACAACCCATAAGCATGACAGTTTCGTGATTTTGCTGATGAAAATAAAGGGTGAAATGGTCAAGTGGATGATAAAGAAAATGGTATTATGGATAGATAAATATGTGAGCCCTCACCACTTGTGGCCACATAAATTTATTTCTCGATTCATGGTATTGTTATTACTCACAAAATGAGGTCAGACCACGTCTAATACATCTTTTCTAAGGATATCTCGAAGCTCATGGCTTTGGAGTATCGATTAAAATAATCTTCCTGAGTTATCCACTCCTTTGTAAAATAGTCAATAAGTTGCATGGTTCCTTCTATATATTCTATGTGGACATGATGAGTATGGTAGTTTCGTGATTTTATTGATATAAAGGGAGGGAAAACTGGTCAACAAGGTGATAAAGTAACGGTAATATGGACAGAGAAATATGTGGGCCTCCACCACTTGTAGCCACAAACGGCTCTAAATGTATCATTACACCCTAGATTACATGGACCTCCATCACTTGTGTTGTTTCGTTTTGTCATGATATAGGGGTTTCCATGTCATGGGGACAAAAGACATGCGTTGTGATGTTGTGCACTACTTCGTCTCCTATATTGTAATATTTTTCATATTATTTTTTTTTTTGTTTTATATTAGCAACCAAAAGTTAAAAGAAAATTCTTAATATCCTATAGGTAATCGAAACCTATTGAGCGTACATACTCTCAAGTAAACTATTATGTACCTTTGTATATTTTATGTGTGCCTTATGTAACATAGGGGTTATACTAGGGAGCAATCCTCCTTTGGGGTGATGAAGACAATGGGTAGCCCCTCCCAAGTTTAATTGCTCCATTCGCAAGAGTCAGGATTCGAACCCCTGACCCGAACCCTCACACCAACCTACTCTTTCTAGTTTCCTCCTTTCATAAGTTCCTTTTTGCATTCGATACCATACTTCGTACTCTCTAGTATCTGTTCCTGCGCCAAACTCCAGGTACTCTCACTTATCTTGCTTTATACTGTCTCACTGTCATGCTATGTTTCATATTGAACTTCGTCTACAAACTTCATACTAGAATATTGTATCTATGGCCTGCTTAATGTCACGTTTCATCACCACTTATTATACTTTCCAGTATTTCACTCTGCTAAACATGTATAGGGGATTTTATCATTTGAAGAGCAGTTTTTGTTGGCTCACCTTTGAACATTTCTGTTAATATGGTTTAAAGACATGGTGGGTAGTTAGAATTGTTCAGCAAAAACATGGGAGTGATAAAAGATAGTGAAAGTGTTAGCTATGTCGAAACACTTGGAAGTAAGGAGGTATACTCTAGTTATGTGAGTTTTGGAAGTCTTAATTTGAGCTTGTTGGGTTTTGTCCTGAGTATAATGATAAGATAAAAACATTAGGCATACTTGGGTTCCAGTTGGTGCACCAATGTGGGGCTGGTTACATCTATGCATTATGTTGTCGAAATGGCGGTCGGTGGCTATTCTCCTCCAAGAATTTTGATTGTCTGATAGGAGTCATGATGGAGATATACAATAGATAGAATTTAAACGTAAAAATATAACATAGACAGATAGAAAGGGGAATGAGTTGGTTGATACAATAGAAGGGAAGGGTTTGCTCAGTTTCGTGATAGGTGATGTCCAAATAGATGAGTATGGTGAATTTTCTTTTGTGATATTCGGGTTACTTGCTTGATAACCGCAGTATGAGATCATGACGGTTGACATGTTGAATCTTTTCATCTATATAGCTCAAAACATACAGTACTGATTGTCAGCTGCATCTTTGGTAGAGTTGAGGTGCTTCAGTGGAAAGCAAATTGTGTAGCGGATTTGTAGGGTAAGAACCAAATAGCATGAAAGTAGATTATTTGGACGAAAAAACAAACATCCAAAAATCTATCACCAATGACCTCAAGCAACCATCCAATCTACTATCACCAATGACCTCAATCAACCATCCAATATACGCACATTCATGCCAGCCTAAATCCACTTAAATTGTCCAGGAACCCATCATTACAGGAGTAGCATGAATTTGATGAGCATCTATTTCCTTCCGTCAAAAAGCAGCAACACACTCTCCACAAAGTCAAAATACATTAGTGAATAGCAAGCTCTACTCGGAATCTGACCCCCGAACCCTATGGTGCAAGGTATTCCTGCGTCTCCTGTCAGCTCAAAAACGGTAGCAGTAGCAGCAACAGCCGTAGCACAAGAAGAAATTCCACTGTCTAGTCATTGGCCAGTGCCTCTAGTTATTTCGTCTGTATATGGTCTATTTGCATTATTGTTCTGTAGCTCTATCTAGAATTGGTTCGTTCAACATGGGAAGACTAAACCGCTCTTATAGCTTGGAAAAGGAGGCCAAAGTAGGCATGAGTTGCTGAAGGGCGCGTATTCAATTTGGCTATCTGTTTGTTTCTTGGAGTAAAAGAAACTAGTGGATCTTTTGAGACAATATTTTCTGACAAAGATCTATGTTTTTGAGGATGTTTATATACTTGTAGTCTAGTGCTTCTTATAGAGCCGCACTTGTCCTTTATTGATGTTGTTTAGATATGAACAGATGATACATGATAGCTTGTGGGCATAATTCTTTTTGCTCTTTGCCTCATTTAGTACATGGATGATACCCCAATCCCTGTGTCCTTCTAATAAATTTCTGTAAGGCACAAAAGAATAAAACAGTACAAGGAGTCTTTCGGCTCCTTATTGAGAATTTGTAATAGCAACATATCTAGTTGAGAAGTGGATGAGCCAGCAGTGGCCACCTTAAGAGCCGACATTAGCTCAGCAGTCACAAAGTCCGTAACTAGTATAACAAGTTACGCTCCCTGTTATCCGCAACAGTGTGTTTTATTAGCAAACCAGGCCATCCAACAGCTAATCCATACATGCAATCAACAACCCAGACATAATTCTCTAATGTAGAGGAACCATCATGAAAACCAGTAAATCTGTAAACTCAAAAATTTATATCATCTAAATTGGAAGTAATTCCCAGCTCACTGAAACTGATACATTATCTGAACCTTTTGACTGATAACCTGATTTCCATTTTTATCAGCCCCCCTTTTCGTGACTACTGGGTTAAAGGACTCGTGTTTGTAGAGCTAGAGTATGTCACAACTCTCTGTCTCATGGCCTGGAGCTCAGACATCACCAACACCAACCTCTGATTGGTGCATTGAGCCCTATTCACCTGCATTATCTCCATCAGAAACACAAAAAATTGTGGCAAGACCCTTTTACACTAGGACCTCCACTCCGAACTCTGTACTCCTCAGTGGTAAGGAAACTAGCAGTAAATAGCACCATAGTTAGTTAATTTGCGTTTTAAACCCACTTTTCTTTGATTGAATTAGGAATATAGATTCAAAACCCACTTTCAATTTATTGTTCTTCTGCAGTTCGTACTGAGTTAGGACTTAGGACTTGGGCCTTATTCCAGCTTTCATTTAAAGTTTCCAAATCAGAACGTTTTTCTGCAGTTCTGCCCAGTTTGTACTTTGTAGGACATTATTGCAGCTCATTTTCGACCCCCTAAACCGTGAAACCAAGTTTTGCTCTCTTCATTTTGAGCTCCAACGAGTGGTTATGACTAACATACCACAGCCCTATTCAATTCGTGCGGGTTGTATGTTTTATACGAAAATTAACTATTTTCACCTCGTTTTCCTCTAATATAACGTAAAGCAGCTATGAATGAAAACCTTGTGGTGAGTCATCTTTGTATTTAGATCATTAGATGTAGTGTAATCGAAATAGTGAGGTACATTTGCCAAAGTATAGACATACAATTGTGTATGTGTATGCTTTCTTTTGATTTATTCAAATCACAAGAAAAATGCTACAAAAGATAGAGTCGATTTTTTCAAAACAAAAACGCCTCAAACGTGCATATGTACGTATACTTTTTTAGAAGTCAACGTCTTTTAAGCCGGACTTTTTTATCGGTTTTTTAACTAACTATGATTAGCATTACTATTCATGCCATTGGGTAGGGTGGCTTTTGGAGCCTCTTTAATTATCAGTGCTTGGGCTGTTTTTTTCTTTCTTTTATTTGTTTATTGCAACTTCCTTCTTTGTTAATTTGCAGTTTGGCTTTGTTTTAATTTGTGGAACATCTGATCTTGTGAGCACTACATGTTATGATGTGTATGGTATCTTGTTTCATTTTTTTTCATTTCATTCTTTTGTTTTGCTTGTTTAGGGCCTCTGTTAAATCCTGTATACATGAATCGGGCTTGAGTGCAGCTACATATCTATTCCCACAATTTGCTTTCATTTCTGAAATTTCCAGTCTTCAGATGCTGACACAAGACCTCTCTTTCTCCAGCTCCCTAAATCCTTATTTCGCCAATTCTAAATGGCCTCACTTGAAGAAGCCCTTAAACCCACACCCACTCGATATTCCTAAAACCATCACCAATTTCCGAAAACCCCTCAAACCCCTATCTCTCCACAACCCTGACCATCTCCAGTTTCTATTTCCTTGTCAAAACCCCATTCCCTCTCGACAACTTCTCCTCCCTCCTGCTGCTGGCCGGAGCAAGAAAACACCCACCACTGGACGGATTGAGGGTAGCGCTGAGCTCCGCCGTGAGGCAAAGCGCAATGCCAGGCGTAAGTCCCGGAAGCTGGCAGAGAGCCTCTTTTATCGGCTTAAAAATCCACACAAGAACCATCCAGATAATTTCACAGAAGATGAGCTCCAAATGATTGGTTTAGGGTATGACAGAATGGTTAGGTTTATGAGCAAAGACGACCCAAATCTCAAGCACCCATATGATTGGTATAAGTATGGGGAATTCGGACCCTACTCTTGGCGTGGAGTGGTTGTGGGGGATCCAATTCGTGGGAGGTTCTCTGACGAGTGTGCCACCATCATTGGTACGGTAAGAGACCATGAGGAGTGGGAAGAGATTGAGCAGCATGAAATGGTTGAGGATTTTGGGATCAGATTAAGATCACTGAGTCAGGATGTGGGGCTACAAAATTTTTGGGTGTTTGTTCGACATCCAAGATGGAAACTTAGTGATTTGCCATGGCAGCAATGGACTTTGGTGAGTGAAGTGGTTCTTGAAGCCGGGAAACAGAGGTTGGATAAATGGAATATGATGGGTAGGTTGGGGAACAAAACGAGGGCTAAGATTACCCAATGTGCTGCTTGGATGAGACCTGATATAATATATGTCAAGAGGCCGGTCTATCAGTGCCGGTTTGAGCCTCAAGCTGACTTCTACAAAGCATTGTTGCCCTTTCTCGACCCTAAAACGGAGGAGGATTACTTGTTTGAGTTAGAGGATGATGAAGGGAGAGTTCAAATGTGTACTTACTTTGGTGGCTTGTGTAAGATTGTGAGGGTGAGCCCGAAGGCATTTGTGGATGATGTGGTTAAGGGGTATGAGAAGTTGAGTGATGAAAAGAAGTCCAAGTGTTTGGAGTTCTTGTTGATGAACCATCCAGTCCAGCTCTTGCATCCTTACACCAAGGAATGGAAGGCCAAGTTGGAGGAGATGGAGATGGGATGTGATGCTCCTGATGATGATGATGACGATGCTACTGGTTTCAAAAATCATAATGCTAACTCGGGTGAGAAAGAATTTACCGACTGGATTGAAGATGACAGAGATTGGAATGTTGGTGATGAAGATGAAGATGAAGATGAAGATGAAGATGAAGATGAGGATGAGGATGAGGATGCTGTGATGGATATAGACCAGGGGGATGATGAATTAGGATTGCATGACGAAGATTCGGATGCAGAGGAGGACGAAAAAAACTGGAATGAAGAAATTGAGAAGGCACTACGAAGTAATGATGCTATGGAAAAACTTGTGAAACGAAGCGTCGAAAAATCAAGCGAGTTTTATGACAAGCAGCTGAGGGCAATGGAGGAGAGTGAAAAAGTAGCAGGAAACCAGGATGATGGCAATGAGACTGCTATGCGAGGTAAAAGAGCAAAGGTGAAACCAGAGGAATGGAAAGTTGTTGGGTTGGGTCCTTGGAGGAAGAGGGTTAAGAAAAGTAGAATCCCTCCTGATCTTTTCTTGAGAGCTGCAGTTCGACCATTTACCTACAGAAATCTTGTGAAGGAGATTGTATTAACAAGGCATGCAATTTTAGATGGAGATATTGGACAGGAAAAGTGAAACATTTTAGTTCTGTTTCAAGTTGTGGCGCTAATAAACATTAGAACGGTTGCACCATCCTGCTGATTGCCAAATGAAATACAGGTTCTGAAACGTCACCCTTGCATTGAACTTAATCGTCAGCCAATCCCCTGCCCACCCGAAAAGAAAAAACGCTTAAAGAATCAAAAGTGACCTGCTCAAACTTGATAAGTGACATGAATAAGCATTAAGCAATGTTGGCTACTTGAGTAGGAAGAAATCTTGCGAATAGTTTAGCCATGCTCATGTCATTACATCTATAACTTTTATCACAGAGGTAGCAGAGGTCATAATTCAGAAGCCAAAAGCCATGGCTTAGGTTCAATTACGTGAATTATGAATATTCCCAAGTTTCATTTGTGAAACAGGCCTATTAACTTCGCTACGAAATTACCAAACAGCAGTTCGCATTCTAAGTTTTACAAAAAACAAGGAAAAGATTGCATGCCCATCACAGAACGAGATATAACAGCAAAGCAAACTGAATCAACAATGTTAAAAAAGAAAAAAGGAAAACAAAAGGGCCTGCCCGTGAACTAAACGATTGGAACACGCAATACAAATGAGGGCTTTTGAACTTGGCATTGATTATCTAGGTTTCCAATTTACAAACTACAAAGTGATCACCAGAACGACCATTGCAAAATGATCATTAGAATCATAAATGCAAAATATGCCAGTCCATACACTCAGATAATAATATCCCTATGCATCGAAGAAGTCTTCAGGAACGTAAAACTTCAGCCCGATTGCCTGCAGTGACCAACAAAAACATGGTTAAGCCTTTATTCCCAAGTGCAAGATGTAAGTATGCAGAATAAGAGGGTAATAAACAATTTTTCTATTGCTGAGCAAAACAAAAAGTATTCGGACAATGTGAAAAAGGTCATTAGATCAACTAGCTTCATATAAGTCAGCCAAGCACATAGTAAATGTGACAACACATGCGGGTGATGCATGAGTGCGTAACAAATTTAGATGAATCTGGGAGACTGGGACCAATCAGCAACTAATGCTCTGAGTTTTCGTGTTAAGGAAAACAACTTTACATAACACCAGTGCTTTCAAAAAAACTGCCGCACAAGCGAGTAGGGGTGGGGGGTGGGGGGGGGGGGGCTCAGTTGTTAATAAAAAGGATAGTCCAAAGGCTATCACTTTCAAAGGATCTGACACTTGGATGCATAACACACACACA